>VALG01000479.1:0-10011 GCA_009835305.1 Ipomoea purpurea
CATGTATTTGGATCAATAAATGCGTATTTTTGACATGGAGTATTCTTTATTGGTCTTCATTATGGAATATGTAGACTCTGTTCAATCTAGCTTTAAAATCTCTCCACCGTTCACCCGCATATGACATCAAAAAATTCTTCAGATCCGCATCATCAGTGGGAATATCATAAACGCTCTGCAAGACAAGATTACTTATTAGAACAAATTAAATACAATTAATTCAATAGTTTTATAATATAAATAAGTTGCATACCGTGATATCATCCCACACCAACGCTTTACTCTCTTCTGGGACCACTTCCAATCTTTATATATGATTGGAACTTTGCTCCGTGCAATCAACGCAAGGTAACTTTTGAATTGGCGCTCCCTGGCCCAACAGCTTCATGTTTCTTATTAAATTGAACCACCAATTTTGTGTCCACGCCCAGAAATTAATTTTGTCATAACGGTGGCACCGCTTCTTCTTAGCTTTGGTATCAGTACCTTTAGCTTGGATGGTACTATCAACAGGGGGGTCATTTGATGAATCCATATGCCTGTTTAGCAAAGAAATTATTAGTGAATTGACAAAAAGAATAATATCATAAATATAAACTGTAAATAATTAGATATAGTAAACGCAAGAAGAAGTTAAAAATTACAAATAATAATCAATTCTCCCATAGCCCTTCATGATGATCATCACGTGATGCATGCACTTCAATCTATCTCATTATCTATAATAACTGGTAATAAACTTGAAGAAAATGGTGGTATTTCCTCAATCTCATAACTAACATCTTCATTCCCTTCACCAGTAATTTGTCTCTTTCCATGAAGAACAACAGCCATTTTTTATCACTAGGATCAGTAACAAAAAATACTTGTTTTGCTTGAGGTGCCATTATGAATTGCTCATTTTTGTGAACCTTCCCTGTTCAAAATCGACAAGTGTAAACCTAACTCATCAGCTTTAACACCGTGTTTACTATCTACCCATTTACATCGGAACATCGGCACTTTGAACTTAACATAATCAACCTCCCCATATTTCTTCAATCCACACCAATATGACAACTCTGCAATGACCGGATTTTTATCTTTCGAACTACTGAAGTGCACTGAATTTGCAACCAAAGAAACTCCACTGTTTTGCATAGTGCTCTTTTCATCTTGTTTTTTTGTATAAAAAGAAAATCCATTTATATCATATCCAGTATAACATAATGACTTGCATACAAGGACCATGGAGCTAACCATCGTACTGTTTCAGAATAGTTAGTAGCACTCAGAACTTTATTCTTGAACCAACTAATAAAAGTACGATTATGTTCGCTTCACAATCCACATGTCCGTCTTTCTTGGATTTTGCTCTTTAATCAGGCCTTGTGTCATCTAAATATGGCTCGACTTCACTTGTATTATGCAAGATGTACAAATGTGCTTCCTCAATATCTTCACGAGGCATACCGGCTACTTTGCGTCCTCGAGTACCTTTCCCAGCACTTCTTCCTTCATGTCGATACTTAGAAAGACCAATAGCTCTACCCCCGCCAAATATTCAGTACAAAATTCAGTTACCTCCTCAGCAATATAGCTTCAACAATAGATGCTTCTGGTCGATATCAGTTCCTCACATAACCTTTTTAAGACTTTCATGTAACGTTCAAATGGGTACATCCACCTCAAATAAGCAGGACCGCACTGTTTGATCTCTCGCACCAGATGTACAACCAAATGAACCATGACATAAAAAAATGACGGTGGAAAATACATCTCCAACTGACACAATGTAACAATAATGCCATTTTGCAATTCATCTAGTTTGTCTGGATCAATCACTTTTCCACAAATAGCATTGAAAAAGAAACAAAACCTTATAATAGTATATCTCAACTTTTTGGGCAATATACCTCTAACAGCCACTGGCAATAGTTGCTGCATTAAGGCATGACAATCATGAGATTTCAATCCCACCAATTTTAAATCTTGCAGATTCACAAGTGTTCTAATATTTGATGAGTACCATTGTGGTACCTTGACTCCACGTAAACACTCACAAAAACTTATTTTCTCCTTTCTGACAAAGTATGAGCAGTTGGAGGCAAATATGTCTTCTTATCCCCTTGGCGTGGAGCTAATGTTGCTCTATGTTCATTTCAATCAAGTCTAATCTAGCATTGAGTCCATCTTTAGTCTTACCTTTTATATCTAAAAGAGTTCCAACAAGACTATCACACACATTTTTCTCCACATGCATCACATCAATACTATCTCACATCTAATGTCTTCCAATATGGAAGATCAAAAAATATGGATTTCTTTTTCCATGGACTCTTTTCATTTGGAGGTACCTCAACATTAGCTCTTGATCTTACTCTCTGAGATTTAAGCTTTTGAGTTTTACCAAAAGTAACATTTATACCTTTCACACGTTCATAAACTTCAATCCCAGTCATTGGTTGTGGAGCCATCTGTATAGTCTGTTGCCCATTGAAAGCCTTTTTTAATCTCCTGTAAGGGTGAGCTCTATCAAGAAACCTCCGGACCTAAGTAGACTGTCTTTCTGCCATGGACAAGTTGTGTATAACATGTATTTCTTCACAATATAGGGCATGCCTTATGTCCTTTGACACTATACCCAGCCAGTTTTCCATAAGCTGGAAAGTCATTGATTGTGCAAAAAAGCATAGCATTCAACTTAAAATTTTCTTTCCGGTAGGCTCATACACTAACACACCTTCATCCCACAATTTTTTCAAGTCATCAATCAAAGGTGCCAAAAAGACATCTATATCATTACCGGGTTGTTTTGGGCAGAAATCATCAAGGACAGTAATATATATTTGCGTTTCATACACAACCAAGGGGGTAGATTATAAATCACTAACATAACTGGCCACGGCTATGCTTGCTGCTTAGTTTCCCGTGAGGGTTAATACCATCAGTACAAAGGCCAAGTCTAAGATTTCTCGACTCCTTGCCAAATTCAGGAAAAACATTATCAAGGTTTTCCATTGTGTAGAATCAGCTGGGTGTCAAGCCTTGCCATCCAGAAAATTTTTTGATCTGCATGCCATGTTAAGTTTTTCGCGTCGCTTGGGATTTGCAAACATACGCTTAAATCTTGGAAGAATTGGGAGATACCACATAACTTTAGCTGGTGGCCCTTTCGAACTTGCCTTACCAACAACATGCTCTCTTATTTGTACCGAGATGCCCCACATATTGGACATGCATTCAATTCTGTGTAATCATTCCTAAACAATATGCAATCGTTAGGACAAGCATGTATCTTTTCATACTCCATACCCATGGGACACATAATCTTCTTTGCATCAATATGTACTCTTCGGGAAGTCCATTATCTTCTGGAAGCATATCGTTTATTAAATCAAGTAAAGCAGTAAAAGCTCTTGTCGCTCCATCCATTCCCAGCCTTTTTAAGTTGAATAATTTCAAAAACAGCAGATAAGCGAGTATATTTACTACACCCGGGCCATAAAGGCTGTTTTGAATCATTTAATAATTCATGCCAACTCATTTGATCGATTTGTGAACTCTTCTCCAACATACGGAACATTTCGTCCAACCTATCTTCAAGACTCATCATCTTCATTTGCTTCGTTGTCAACATACATGTTAGATGTACTAGTCTCTCTTCCTCCTTCACCGTGCCATATCCATTTTGTATAATTTAGATTAATTCCATCACAAATTAGATGATCATATATGTCCTTGGCACTTAATAGTTTTAGATTACAACACTTCTTACAAGGACACCAAAATGTTGCATCATTATTTGGATGATGACGTTCTGCAAACTCTATAAATTCTCTAACTCCGGCTTCATATTCCGTACTCAAACGAGAAGCTTTCATCCAACTTTTATCCATCACAAGTCAATCTAGGATAATATTAATTCCAATTAAACTTTTGTTAACATTGATTCAACAAATAAACCTTAAAATGCAAATAAATTGACTAAAATTCAAAATTAATCAACAATAATTACAAATAAACCCTAAAATGGTAAATCAATCTATTTTCATGGAATTGAAGGTGAGAGTTGGAGGGTGGAAGAGAGTTTGTTATTTGTTAGCCGTAAAGAAACGGTAACGTTTGACTGAGAAGAAAAAGAAGACAATGAAGTGGTCATACCTACTCATAAGGTTACAAAAAAAAAGAGTTACTCTACATTTATTTGATACCAAAATTTATATTATTTTATATTTTATCTCACTAACTCAAAATAATTATAAGATTTTATATTTATTATTTTCATAAATTAACTAATTTTATAATAAATTATTAAAACAAAACATACAAAATGATACTAGGTCAGTTAATACTAAATATAATACATGTACAAAGTAGCATTTAGCCTTGAGGTCATAACTTTAAATCATGAGTCTGATCGAATAACGTTAAAAGATTATATATGTAGCTAAGTATATATAGACAAGTGTTTAGGGAGAAAATTAAAATTCAATCTCAATCTTATATTTGGAAAAATCGGACATATGTATATATGTGTGTATCTATATATAACCATGAATTACACCTTTGGTATGTATATATATGACTTTCTCAGTCCTTTTATTTTATTTATTTAATTTTTTTTGGGTAAAAAAATTCAAATTTCTTGAAGAATATGCATGTTTGGTGCTTCTTCTTACCAAATCTATTTATTATATATATATATGATGAATGCTCTTTGTAAACCCCCACACGACTGTTAATTTTAATTGAATGTTGAAATGGTCTTAAAATGTATTATTGACACCTTATGAGTAATTAAGACACATTATGATATGATAATCCTAATTATACTAAAAGAATTAATCAAAGGTGAACACAAAAAGAATTCATTTTGGTATATAATTTACTCGGTAAACAACAAATTTTGAGTCTTCTAAACGTAATAGCGCCTTCCAACAACTAACATAAACTAAGTCTCACTAGACCGGATGGGTCTTTAGATAGAATTTAGATAATCTCATCAAGCATGCCAACCTAATCTTTTAAGCCTTATCACTAACTTTCTGATCCAATGAATACTATCTTGGTAATCCTATTAATTATAATCATTAATTTGGTGGTTCATGAATGCTACAATACTATGTGTAAAAATGACATCCATTAAAAATAAAATGATAATTAGTATAACTGGTCTAACTCTGAAATATATTACATAGGATAATCACTAAACCCTATGATGCCTAAATGAAGATAGCAAATGGAGACGAAACTCTGTGCAATAAATTCGAAATTAACAACAAATATACACAAACAAACCTTCAATTGCAAATAAATTTAATAAATTTCGAAATTAATTAATAATAATTAAAATATATATATATATATAACATACCTGCTCCGTCCGTCGTCGATGGCTGGCAGCGGCGGCGGAAGTGACGGCCGGTGGACGACGCGGCTGGGCGAAGGAGGCGCGAAGCGGGCGGCGGCGGCGTAGACGGAGGGCGTGAAGCGGCGGCGTAGACGGAGGCGTGAGCGGCGGCTTAGACGGAGGGCGTGAAGGCGGCGCGTCAGAGATGTCGTGGACGATGCAGCGACGACGGTGAGGACGCCGGCGACGTCGGGAGAAGCAACGGCGGAAGCAGCGGCGGCGGAGGCGGTGCGGAGGTGGAGTGGCGGAGGTGAGACAGAGTGGAGACGATGGAGTGAATAGTGGTGATTTCTCAGATCTGGAGATTTTAAAAGTAAAAAAAAAAAAAAATTATAAAACTCTACGACGTCGGCTAAACAGTTAGCCGACGTCGTATATATTTTTTTTTATTTTTTTTTTTTCTCTTTACTATATAACGTCGGCTATTACAAAATAGCCGACGTTATATATATATTAATTTTTTTTTTTTAAAAATAATAAAACTTACGACGTCGGCTGTATTAATAGCCGACGTCGTATAATATGTATTTATTTTATATTATTGTTTTTATACCTATAACGTCGGCTATTACTAAATAGCCGACGTTATAGGTCTAATTATTTTAAAAAAAAAATAAAATGGTTTTAACGTCGGCTATGTATATAGCCGACGTTAAATACCCGACGTTGTATGTCAATTCTGTAGTAGTGTAGCTAGCTTCGAGTTGTGAAAATGTATGTGGGACCTTATGAAGTTTTTATTTTTATTTTTTTATTAAAAAAAAATAATTGATGATAACAATACACAGGCAAGATTTTAACTCGATCCTACAATAATATTAGTATTATCATATACTCCGTTTATATTTTTTTTCCATTAAGAGTTGGACCTTACCTTTAAATGCAGTGCAATTAAAGCAGGGTGGAATGATATGATGTGCAAGCTGGGCAAATCTAATGAATCATACTTTTATTTGAAGGTTGGTATAATTGGAGTTAGATTGTGTTAAAAGTTTGTTTTAAAATTGAGGACAAAACCATCCATGATGATGGCAGTTAATTAGTAAATATGCATGCAACCAAATCAAAATGTTTTTTTTTTTTTTTGTTATGAGAGAGAACTCATAATTATTATCTGAGAGTGTATATTGGATAAATCACACTGTTATGTAATAGCCTGTAAATTACATAAAAGAGATTAAAGGTTTAGGAAGACAAATTCGGCCGAGAGATTATTAACAAGAACTGAATTTATAATTTTTTGGTATGAAAATTATGTTTCACTTTACTCAATTATATCTCATTCAGACAAATCAAAATGTTTTAAAGAGACAGGAAATTGCACATGCTAATTATGCTCATCAAGTCTCATAAGTAAGAGGTATCCCCATGCGATTTTCTTCTTTCAAAATGCCGTAAATTGGACGTTTCAAGAAAGTAAAAAATGTACGGCCATGTCTGGTA
Organism: Ipomoea purpurea; assembly: GCA_009835305.1. Classification (NCBI taxonomy): domain Eukaryota; kingdom Viridiplantae; phylum Streptophyta; class Magnoliopsida; order Solanales; family Convolvulaceae; genus Ipomoea; species Ipomoea purpurea. The sequence continues at coordinate 6,836 of VALG01000479.1, forward strand.
AAAAATTGGCATATAGATTAATTTTGACTTATTTAATAATATTAATTGTTTGATTTAGTTAAAATATCAATATAAATGTTTGGTTAATTAACTTTTTATAATTCCAAAAGGTTAAAATTTAAAAAGCTATTCCAAACAACTATTTCAACTAGCTTTTTGAGAAAAGAAATTATACCAAACAGCTATCAGCTAACAGCTAATTTACCAAACACTTTTCTATAATCAGTTAATGTTATCAACTATTTATACCCTCTAATTAACACAATTAACTAACAGCTAACAGCCATTTTACCAAACAGAGCCGTGGTGTTTGGATTATTGGATATATATTCACTGTCATCTTTTTATTTGTCAACCCTTGTCATTACCCATTCTAAATTAATTTGTGGATCTGCTAATATTAAATATATTATGTATTCCTATCATTCCAAAAGGCTGAACCCCAACCCTAAGGGCCCCCCACACCCCGGTCCGACAGGGTCTTTGGGAGGATGTATTCCTATCAATTACTATGTAATGTAGTGTGTTGACACTTTTATTATTATTCCAAATAGGTGGATACAAAATCAAATTCTAGTGGAGACTTTAAATTTTTAGCTCAAATCTTGTGATGGTTAAAAAATAAATTTAATATTATTATCTTTTATTTATTTGAGTTTCAACAAAATGAAGCAATTTATTATTCAACTACACATAATTATATATTTATATAGAGAAGAATGCATTTTTAGTCCCTCAATTGTTACTTACTAACCATTTTAGTCCTTAACTTTTTACAGTTATAATAAATTTCCCGAACTCTTCAAAAAATATTGCAGTTTTAGGCCATAAAGCAATAAAATTAATAAACTCTATTAAAATTTTACTTAGTACATAGTATTTTTTTAGTACTTTTAATGTTTCTTTTTAATTCTCTACCAAAAAAATGTTTCTTTTTAATTGTAATCTTATTTAGTCTCGATATTTTATTTGTAGGGAAATAGAGATAATGTACTACAATTCAAGATAACAAATTTAAGAAAGGTCATCAATTATATATTTTGCATATGAAATGTTTAAACTGAAAAAAGTCATGAAGAATAAAGATAATAAAATTATAAAATACTCATGTACTAATTAAGTAAAATTTTAATAAAGTTTAATTGTTTTGTTCCTCGGGAGCTAGAATTGTAACTTTTTTGAAGAGATAGGTTAGTATATTGTAACGGTAAAAGTTAGAGACTAAAACAACTATCAAGAAATAATTGAGAGATTAAAAATATATTTTTCTAATCATATATTTGATAGTGTAACTTGTTGAATGTTGACTATGATTGAAGAGATAAATAACTCTAGAGCCTAGACAATTATTAATTGATTGACCGTCGTTACTTTGTGAATATAATTGAGTGAAACCTGTATCCAAAACCTCACATAGGCAAACTCAAGCTAACATGTTCAATTGAGAGGTCAATAGATAATTCGTAATTAGGAGTCGAAGTTGAAACTTACTCTCCGACTAATTTAGTTGACGCCAAAACTATGCTTAAAAAGCTTCAAAATTTTTAAAAGGTTTCTATTACTTAAGTTATAATGATATTTTCATTTTTAATTCTCAAATTTGATTCATTTTATGTTTAATATTCAACTTTAAATCAAAGATGACTTAAGTGAAAATATTGCTAGAGTTGAAATACTAAAAGTGGAATGATTGTAATAGAGTCAATAGCATTAAAAAAAAATGGAATAATTATTATATATTTTTTCTAAAATAAACTTCTCAATATCAAGGTAGAGAAAATGTTAAAGACCATCTAGAAAGTAATATTTATGTAGCACGTCGCTCACTATTTCAATGAAGTGTTTCTACATAGAGTCCCTACTTTTACTGCCATTCAAACTCCCTACATGTAATCCTTTTGTAAAATAATAATAATAATACATAATAATAATAATAATAATAACTAATACGATAAGTAATAATAATAATAATAATAATTATTAATTATTATTATTATTATTATTCATTAAAATTATTATTATTATTATTATTATTATTATTATTATTATTGATTATTATTGACTAGCATTCTCATCAATTAAGCAATTTTTTAAGAATATTTTAAATGCGACGTAAAATAGAGGATAAGGAAATTCCGGCAATTTATATCCTGCACCACGGCGCGTGTTGCATTGTGCTCCAATGCAAAACCGACGTCATTCTCAATTTTATTTTATTTTTTTTGAAATTTCGCTTCCCAGTGTTTTGGCAGTTAATTTTCCCTTTTTAAAAAATCTCATATTAAAAAATGTACATAATGTTATACTAGAATCACACATAATTGTTTACCATGAATGTACATAATTATATAACAAAATACACATACTCTTTTTTAAAAGATAAGTACACCATAATCTAACATAATACATAATAACATAAACTTTAACCCATAATACACATCAACTCTTAACATAAACACTACACAAAAATTTCCTGATTCGGATGTATAATTATATTAAAAAAAATGTACATAATTATATAAAAAATGTACATAACCAAAAAAAAAGGGACAAGTGTCAAATAGGCCCATGTACTCATTGTCAAGTGCTCAAATTCCCACCATGTACTAAATTAAATGCTAATTAACCACACTTAACCTATTAAATTTGTTCAATTAGCATTTTTAGCAGGTAATTGACTTTTTTTTACAGGTTACCAAATTTAATTATTAAAAAATAATTAAAAAAAATACAGGCGCGAACGGGACGGCCAGTGGCTGTATTCTTTTTTTTTTATTTTTTTTTATACTAATCTTTTAAATTATTTTGAAATTATTTTTTTAATAATTGAATTGGTAACCTGTGTAAAAAAAGTCAATTACCTGCTAAAAATGCTAATCGAATAAATTTAAGTAGGTAAGTGTGGTTAATTAGATTTAATTTAGTTCATGGGTGGAATTGAGCACTTGACAATAGTACATAGGCCCTATTTGACACTTTGGTCTAAAAAATATACATAATTTATAAACAAATATACATAATCATGTCAACTTCCTACCACGTCTTCTAAAAATGACGCCGTTTTGGAAGGGTGAGGCGCACTGTGCACTTGTGCGCGTGGTGCAGGGTATAACGATTGGGAAATTGTCAAAGCTTAATGTATGCGCAATAAGTAACAATGCAGCAGCCCTGTTTGA
>VALG01000489.1:0-15232 GCA_009835305.1 Ipomoea purpurea
AAAACCGTACGAATTATGGAAAGGGAGGAAACCCAACCTCACTTATTTTGATACATTTGGGTGTAAATGTTTTGTACTTGTTAATGGAAAGTTCTTACTTAAAGACTTTTTGACGAACGTGCGAACGAAGGAATATTCTTGGGATATTCATCCACCAGCAAGGCGTACAGAATATTCAACAAATCAACAATAGTGGTGGAAGAATCAATTCATGTTGTGTTCGACGAAGTAACGTCAAAGAAGCCAAAGATAAGGGAAGTAATTCTAAATTAAATTATTCTAACAATATTTTTGAGGGAAATGTGTTACAGGACTTCGGAGAAACAAATAATTTGAATCAATACTACTGTGACACATGATGTACAAACGTGACGCACCCGAAGTTGCACCCGAAATTGGAAGAAATCTCAGTAGATGAACCCGAAGAAATAACCGTCAACAATACACAACAGATGAAATTCAACAAGTGGAATTTCAACAAGAAGGAAATCCGAATTCCAGTGAGTGTTCAACCAAATCGAAAATGGCTAAGAAGTCACACACCATGGCTTAGTCATTGGAGATCCGAGAGACGGAGTTAGAACACGATCATCTACAAGGAATCAACAAGAAGCTATGTTCTCATGCTTTCTATCGCAATTGGAACCAAAAGAAATTGATGAAGCTCTAGCCGATCCAAGTTGGATAGATGCAATGCAAGAAGAATTAGATCAATTCAAGCGCAACGACGTATGGGAACTGTTCCAAGACCAATGCACCAAAAATGTAATCGGCACCAAATGGGTCTTTTAGGAACAAAGCAAACGAAGATGGCGTCATTGTTAGGAATAAGCAAGATTAGTCGCAAAGGGGGCTATTCACAAGAAGAAGGCATAGATTTTAATGAGACATTTGCCCCCGTTGCACGACTCCAAGCAATCCGGATATTCCTAGCATATGCAGCCTACAGAAACTTCACAGTATATCAAATGGACGTAAAGAGCGCATTTCTTAATGGCTTACTTGAAGAAGAAGTTTACGTTGAACAACAACCGGATTTGAGGTAAAAGGCGCTGGTGATCAAGTCTAGATTCAAGAAGGCGTTGTATGGGTTGAAACAAGCTCCTCGAGCTTGGTACGATACCTTGTCGACATTCCTAATTGGTTGTGGATTCACCAAGGGCCTTGTCGATAAAACCTCTTTAGAATTCAAGAAAATGATCATATTTTATTAGTGCAAATTTATGTTGATGATATTATATTTGGAAGCACTAATGTTTGTTTGTGTGAGAAATCTCCAAGCTTATGCAGAACAGGTTCGAAATGAGCATGATGGAGGAATTGAACTACTTTTGGGATTACAAGTCAAACAGCTTAAAGAAGGAATTTTCGTGAATCAAGCCAAATATACAAAGATCTTATCAAGAAATTTGGTCTAGATGGAAAATCCTCAGTCAAGATTCCCATGAGTACTTTCTCAAAAACTGGACAAAGATGATGAAGGCAAAAACGTTGATACAAACGATGTATCGAGGAATGATTGGATCGCTGCTATATCTAACCGCGAGCCGACGGACATATCCTACTCGGTTGGAGTATGCGCGAGATTTCAATCAAAGCCTAAAGAGAGTCATCTGATTGCAACGAAGAAGATAATTCGTTACTAAAGGAAACAATCAACGTGGGATTATGGTATCCCAAAGAAGGAGATTTTAACACTAACTGGTTATTCAGATGCAAGATTTTGCAGGCGTGTAAAATAGACCGAAAAAGTACCTCAGGGACATGGCCAGTTCTTAGGGGGGGAAGATTGGTCTCTTGTTCAGCAAGAAACAAAACTCCATAGCTACGAGCACTGCCGAGGCCGAATATATTGCAGCTGGAAGTTGTTGTGCACATTTTGTGGATGAAGCAACAGTTACTGGATTATGGAATTAAATGCGAAAATGTTAGTATTTTATGTGATAATACTAGCGGCAATTGCAATAACGCAAAATCCAGTACTCCACTCGGCGAACCAACACATCGACGTACGACATCACTTCATAGGAGACACGTCGAAAAGAAAGATTTGAGGATCGATCATGTTCCCCAGAACAGATCAAATAAAATTGAAGATATTCTCAAAAACAAAACCGTTGTGTGAATCTCGTTTTTGCAACTCTAAGGCACGAAATGGGAATGATCGAAATGAGCTAAGTATTTCGAATTTTTAAAATTCGAAAAATGTGTGTACGTAATTTGCATGAAATTGCATGAAATTTGTTACCTATGTGTTCTACGTGATTTAATTTAATTTATGTGGTACATTTTATTTGTGTACATGTTAGTAATTTTATCTTACGAACTTAGGTACGTAGAAGTCAAATTATTTGCTCTTATATTGTTTAATTGATATAGGAGATAAGAATGGCAGGAGTGCATCATGATAGCAATTGCATAATTGAAGGAAAAGGTCTACTAAGCTAAATTACATGCAATTGCTCTGACAATCTGAACAAGCATCTGCTTTAATTTTAATTTTTAACCTGCATAAGTCAAATTGGATGTGATTTGTCTGACATCAATTTTTGTTTTATCTGTTTAAATTAAATTTTGATCGCTCAATTTTAATTCTCAGATTTATTCAAGTTTATCAGATTAAATTATTAGCATGAACAGATTTATTGCACTAACATTTTGTGTCGAAGAATTTTTTGCTCCATGACATGTACAGGTGGCCAATGAATTAAAGCTTAACTTTTGGAGGCAATGATCCCACAAATGGAGTATAAAAATCTGAGTTGGCAAATTTAAATCTGTGAAAATTCGAAGATGCCCTCAATAGTTCTACAATCTATCACTATTCACCAGAAGGGCAATATGGTAATTTGGCTAGGCATTTTATTTTGCCTCAAAGAGAGAAAAGGGAAAAGGAAAAAGAGATCATCTTCTTCCTCCTCCCTCCTTCTCACCGCCGACGCATGCAAAGGAGAAAAGAAGAGCTCAAAAATCTCACAATCTATACACACCCATCCCAAAATTCCTACAAAAACCTCTTCTACACACAAATACCCATTACCCAACCTCACCATTAACCCAAAGCCTCACCAATCCAAAAACCCATTCCCATCCTACCCAAATATTTCGGACTGCCGAAATAGTACCAAAAATCAACACCCAAAAATTATCCTAAATTTTGTTCTACCAAGATGGAAGATGCTCAAAATCCAATTGAAATTGAAGGATTGAAGAAAACAACACGGGTGATACATGGAATGATCTTGGACTTAGAAGACTACCACAAGTGTGTCCAAAACAAGGAGTTGGGGGTAAAAATTCTAACCTCTCTTGAAAATAGTGGGTTATTGAATTTTTGCACATTCAAATATGATGGTTTTTATCAAAATGAAGTAGTAGAATTTTATAAGCATGCATTCGTGGAAAATGATGTTATATATTCTACTGTTGGAGGAATTATGTTGACAATTGGGTTGAATGATGTAAGAAATAATTTGGTTTGGAGGAGAAGTTGTTGAAAGTAGAAGATCATGGGTTTGATTTAAATGATTTTTGGAGAAATATAAAGCACGAATTGGCTCAACTTGATCTTGCAATGGTGGAAATAAAGTGTTGTTAAAGCATGAATATGGTATGCTACTTGATATAGTGCATAAATCTATTGTATGCAAATATTCTAGTAGAAATTATTTTTCGATGAAGAATTTGCCTTTGATGCATGCCATGTGAATGTTGTTGCCGTTTGATTGGGGAAGGTTTGTATATGGCCGAATGTTGAACAAGTTAGGCTATCCAAACCTTTGGTGAATGGGAAGTTTCCAAATAATCTTGGTTATGGTTTTGTTGTTGGGGAGCGTTTGAAGTCTAAAGGTGTTACCCTACTAAAATCCAAACCCATACAAAACCAAAACTACATCTTTCGAATACCAAACCCTGTTGATCCTTCCACAGCACATATCCGAAAGCGAAAACCGCAAAAACAACAACCGATCCTTAGCCAAAAAGCCTCGTTCAATTCGAGTATCTAGCCATGGGGAGTCAAACACTCATGGAAGGGGTAATGATGATGTAAGTAGCCACCCTTCTATACCCCACACCACACCCGTAACCCTCACCCCAACCCGGTTGAAGAAGTTGTGTTGCCAAGCAAAGTTGGAAGTGTTGATAATATTCAACTTATGGGCAAGTGGTGAATTGATAAAGGAGTTTGAGCGTGTGAAGTTGGTGAGGGAATTGGAGACTAAGTGATCATAATTCGGTTGCCATTTCTATAGGGCCGAATAGCTTGGAGTTAGAGGAATTTGCTCTAACTTGGATGGAACACGTAATCTTGCTACCGCGACTAGATTATCGGTGATCAAATGAGTGTTTTCTTAAGAAAGTTGCTATTAGTCGGGGAAAGCAAGTGGCTCAAAATGTTCCCGAAATTGCCGTCGAAACAATGGATGGATTTGCTAGAAATGATATAGCCCGAGCATTGGCTATTTCAAGGCAAGAAGCTCACGCACACATGGAGAAACATCACACTTGAAAGAAAATGAAGGTGGAAGTTTGCAAGACTTGGACCCATTTCCTTCGCATATTGGGGATGAAATTTTGAGTTTTGAATGCTATCTCACCCCACACGGCCAATGATACAACAATTCCATAAATGAAAATTTAGGTGATGATGGTGGTGATGAAACCCGAATGGTTGATCAAGGAATGAGCTACCAATTGAAGTCTCACCATTACCACTTAGTCGTGCCGAGCCAATTATTTTTGCAACTACCGAACCAATGGAGTCAACTTTTTGGTGAACCCTTGTGTCTTGAAAGTGCACCATACCGTGGAACAACCGGAATCATCCATGCCAAGACAACCACGAACGAATCACACAAGGAGGTACATTCTCCAACTATTGATATTAATGACTGAAAAATGCTATAATTGGAGATGGTACGAAAGGAACTTGAAGCAATGAGAAAAGATGTTTTTCAAGAGTTTGAGAAAGTCCAAATCAATTTGGTAGTGGTTGAGACCAAATTGGATGACTTTCACAAGGAAGCATATACTAAGGTCGAATCCTTGTTACTGGACAAGGATCAATTCAAGGCGAAATGGCCGAAATGTCTAAAGGGCAAGAAGCAAGAAATAGAGAGGTCTTGAAAATGTTCCTTGACTTGGGTAAGAAAGGAACGGAAGGTGAATCAAGGCTAAGATTAGTAGAGACCCAATTGAAATCTCTACTACATCAAGTTGGCGTGATCCAATGATCTTTTGGTTGGAGTCCAAGCAAGGCAAGACAAAGCTTCGGCGAGTTTTCAAAAGTTATGTTGATGTTGCGAAAAGGGGGAAAGAGCTAGAGGAGCCCCAAGCCATTTGGTGAACCATCTAATTGGACCGACAACACAACGTCCATTTAGTTGAATTGGTTCGACCTCCAAGTGCACCGAGGGAGTCACACCACGCTAGAGGAGCATCAAGGCCGAGGAAAAGGAAATCATGGATTATTTGGTGACGCCTCAAAGCACGGACTTTCCAATCCAAATAGAGGCCAAAGATCTTCACCATCAAGATCATTTATGAAGAAATAGATTGAGCTTGTACCAAGAGTTGGAATCATTCTTTGGACACTCAAGCAACCAAATGGTAGATGGAAGAATCATTTGAAGAATGGTGTTGCGTGTATCAAGCCGGAGTGTTGCGCGGGAGAAAATATTCACGAGCTTATGGTAATTATATTACCGAACAAGTCACCGCACCGTACCACTCGAAGAAGGGAGAAGGACAAGACTTCAAGAAATTGGAGAGCACATGTGAATGCCATGATTGGCAGAAGGTAAAAATTTGAAGCCTCAAAATTTTTTTTTGGTGTACATAATAGCTAGCCTGTTCGAATTATGCTTGTGGTACAAAGTATGAAATTGCTAGCATATGGGTTATCTCCTTATTCTTATTTTAGTTGTTTATTTAATTGCTTTAAAGTCTCAAATTTTAAATTGGACTTAGTAATTCATGTGAGGCATATAATTGAGAAAATAAAATTGAAAGGGGGGAAAAATTAAAAGATAAAATCAATACGCAACCCCGCATTATAGTCTCAATATATGTTTAGGACCGTCCAAAATTAAAATCTCTAGGTCTTAAATGTTTTAAACTCGTCAAATGGCTAATCGCAATAAAATTGGACAAAAATATTATTTTTCAAAATTGACATAGCCAAATGACTTGGGTATAAGTTTCGGCATCATCAAAAAGGGGGAAATTGTTAGGAATATATTGTATAAGTTTGATGAGCCAAATGTATTTTGCAGACCCCAATTTTATTTTATTTGAGTCAGTTTTGGTCCACAAAGTATAGTGCACCACTGCCATGAAAGCGTACATGAAGTCTACGTGAGAAGCAGTTAAAGGAAGAATAAATGACAGCGGGATCATAGCTTAACACATTTATGAAGCATCCAGTAACCAAAGGTTGAGATGGACGAGATGGTAAAGGACTTGATGAAGCAAGCCTAATATGAAATTATCCACAGTTTGAATCTCGCTCAAAGCAATTTTGAGTTTGCTACCTTGAAGGAAAAATATCGGCATGATGATGTCACAAAGATATCATAATAGTAATGCTATCATGATATAATATTTTTATATCATGATATATAAGTTATCAGATGAGAATGATGTCACTACGATCGAAAATGACGTCACTGTGTGGTATAGCTAGTGGAATACACGTGGCAGAGACAAGACAAAACAATTTAAGTCTTGAAGTGTATCAATATGATACTAGCCGAGATGGAAGAAACTTTACCTATAAGGCAAAAAGGTCTATGGTAATCATTCTCACTTGAAGCAATTATTTGAAAACATAGTATTGGGTCCATGATATACAAGGAATATGATATCTGGTCCATGGTACAAAGGTGGACCGTGATGAAAAGCTCATGGAGCCATGATATATAGAAGTTCATGGTGCAAGGTGGGAACCTGATATAAGGTCCATAATACAAAGGTGGAACGTGATATGCTATTGATCATGACATCACCAAATGAAACTATGACATCATGAGATTTTAGACAGAAGTTGTTTGCAGCTCTGTTTCTGCAGAATATTTCGAAGGAGAAGATGCTCTGTTTCTGCAGAATATTTCGAAGGAGAAGATGAAGGTGATATAGGAGGAAACTCTTTTTATTACTCAAGCAAGAATCAGCAGATAAAATATTTTGATCAACTTGGAACAATCAGATCAATAATTCCAACAAAAGTTCAATGCCAGAAATTCAAATTTGGAGGTTACCCATTTCAAGGAAAAGCTTTGTCAGATGAAAGGAGAGCAACGCAAATCCTACCCAAATCTTCTGACAAACGGCGAAGTGATTTTCTGCAGACCAAGTTGGCAAAATTATTGATCAACTACAATTCAAATTGGCGATCGAGATCGAAAGTTGATCAACGGGCAAATTAGCTTTCTTTTTTTGGCTATAAATTTTTGCCCAAGCAGACTTGAAAGACTGCGGAGATTCACAACACTTGACACAGCTGAAAAATTAAAAACATTCAAGCCAAGAGAAAAACAAGCAATATTCAAATCAGCCAAGAAGCAATATTGAGCTATACACGATCAAAATCAAGTCTGAAGTGTGAGAAAATTGTTTTCATTGGTATATCCTCATACTGAGTGTAGAGAAGGGGTAAAGTAACTGGAGAGAGGTGAAACCCAATTGAGTGTAGCTTTGTGCGAGGCACTCGGTGGTGACGGGCGGAGTAACAAAGAGTGTGAAAACCCGGGGAGCGTAGCTTTGTGCGTAGCTCTCGTGGTGTAGGAGTAACGCTTTGTGCGGAGTACTCGGGAAGGGCGGAGTAACAAGAGGAGCTTGCAAAAAACCCTTGGTGGAGTGCAGTTTTGTACGAAGCACTCGGAGAAGTGTCCGCTCGGGCACATTAAAATTCACCTATGTATCTGGGTGAAATCGAAGAACTAGTGAATTTCCTCCTTGGAGTGAAAGGAGAAGAGTGCGACTAAGGAGGAATTACACCACCTCTGAACCACTATAAACTCTCTCTCTCCCATTTACATACTACTCCATTAATATATTTCGTGCATGCGATATATTCAATCTGTGGAACCTAACCCGTTACGGTTTATTGCGTATCTTTATCTCCTCTGCGGTTTTTTAATAGTTTCCCTCGTCCGCATGCCAAGTGAAATTTTAATATCACTCATCCATACCTATCTATATCAAGTTGTTTCTAACGTGATGCATGTATAGGAATCTCTCCTTTCGCACGAACACAATTAACGCATAACATGTTGCCACGCTACAATTTCCGCTGTGCACACTCTAAGTTTTATAAGCTTGTTTATGCCTCGTTTACTTAGAGTATGATAGTTTACAAAGTGTTGTTTCGAAAGAAGTTTATAAAAGTTAGAAAAGTCTATTCACCCCCCCCCCCTCTAGACTTCTCGACACTTCCCTTTTACGGGACCTGAACTGTGGGTTTATGTGCAATTCTAATCAATGGCCAAAAGAAAGTGTTTTTCTTGCCTTAACTTTAAGAAATATTCATGTCGATGTACCTAAATAGGAACTGTCTAATGTGATTATATTTATCTCCAAAGAAGGTAATTTTACACTAACTGGTTTCTCAGATGCAGATTTTGCGGGTGTTAAAAATCGATCGATAAATAAATACCTCAGGGACATGATAGTTCTTAGGGGGAAAATTGGTTTCACTGGTTCAGCAAAAAGCAAAAACTCCTATATAGGTATCAATTCACTAGCCGAAGCTGAATATATAATCTGCTTGGAAGTTGTTGGCGCAACAATATTCTTTGGTGAAACCATCAACTGAATAGATTTGGTGTGAATTGCAAAAATGTCAACATTTTTTGTGACAAACAAGTGTTATAGAATAACTACATAACCTCCGTGCTACATTTCAAGAACCAAAAACACTATTGATTGTTAATACATCATTTTATCCGATGATCATGTTGAAAAGAAGGAATTGACATATAGAATACATTCCGACGGGATAAATCAGAATAGCTGACATTCTCTACATAAGTCGTTTGTGATATCAAGATTTTCGAATTGAGACACGAGATGGGGCATGATTGATTTGAGCTGAGTTCCCTAAAACCTACGTTAAATTAAGAGCTCAATTTTTTATCTGTAAATATTTTATTTTATCTAACTTAAGTAACTTTATTTGGTTGTTGGGTGCTTATGTGTCCTTACATGCATCAATATTGTCGATCATTCTATAGATAATTGTGTGGGCGTTTCCATAGTTATCTACATAGGTCTTTCCACTTTGTCAGTTTTTTTGCACATAATAGACATTTGCATTAATGTGTCTACTTAGTGTTGCAATCTGCTCTTCCAACACTGTGTAATAACCAGTGTCCTATCCATTGATACCCGTTTTCTCTTCTGACTCTTTGTTCCTTAAAAGACAGGTAGGATGGGTGGGTGAGCAAAGCCATACTTAGGAGGTGAATTCCGTCGGTGTCTGGGGGCTCGCTAGAGATAAGATGAACTTTTCCAATACTTATTTCCTTCGCACAGCACAACAATGGCTAAGAAGAGATAACCTGTTAAAAGCCTCATTAACTAGACCTTTGGTTAGAGTAATGCGTCCCCGTACAGCGGAAATAAATAAGCGATATCAAGTGCTCGCTGCGAGATTCGTGGGTTCGAATGCCATATAGCTCTCTGTTCAGTTGTTGGAGAGGCTACGATATACTGTAGTTGAAATTTCCGAGTTCTCGACGACTATCGAATGTCTCCTATTAGTCAGCTTAAAGAGCACACATACAAGACAGATTACATGTCGTTACAGCTGAGGTGGAATGATTAATTCCATCGGCTTACGTCTCCATCTTCTTCGTTACTTGGCGTCTTGCGCTCCAAAGAGCCAATGGAAAGTACAATAGTACTAGCATGTTATCCACTTCTTTTCGGTTACCATAGCCTAACCTATATGAATATTATTTTCCTGAATTGAGTCTTGTATGCTTGTCTTGATCAGAAGGCGCGGCGGCGAGCGGGGTGAGCGACGTTGCGGCCAGTGACACCAATACATGAGGGGCGGGCGGCGTGTGCTATCGATCGCCATTTTCTAGATCTGTGGATGCTATAACGTCGCTGCATGTGCATAAACAAGCGTACCAACATTCCGTGTTGTCACCCCATATCGGATTTTCACCAAACGTCCTGCAGGCGTTTATGCTTTCTCGTTTTGTACCCGTCCTTCACACACATAACAGGCTCATAACCCGTGAAACGTTCTTTATGTCCTGGTTGATCTTGTATATGCTCTCAATAGCTACACTAAAGCCCGTCAGCACTGCCTACCATCACGCCCAGTGGCGTCCGAGCTTGACACTGAGTAGCACTCCGACAATCAAAAGACTTTCCGCGCGGACATATACATCACATGCTCTCGTGTAGACATCATTCGTCACGGATCTGTAAATCAAGACTTTTCACGTTGCTGTTACCTTGTGCTTTTCCTGCCGTTTCCTCCTCTAGTCTTTTGCTCTCACATAAACAACGACGTGTTTGCTGTTCTTTGAAGCGCGGTTCCAACTTCTGAGACTTTTGTCTTGCTGATTTGCCAGATCTTCAATGTATGCGAGCCACTAACAGTGTCTCCGTTCTCCTCTGAAATGAATAAACATCACTGCTTTCCATAGAGAAAATGATTTTTTCACTCTTCTAGACGGTGATGGAATCAATGTTAGTGCTGATTGCATCTCTTGTGTTTGTTTGATTGAGATTCTGAGAGTCTCTAAAAGACATATCCTATATTTTGCTTTATTCTCAGACCTGTGGGTGCGCGTGATTTTTAGTAACGAGACATACGTAGTCTGAACCGCCCTTATTTCTCTTACATGGAATGCTTCTTCTTGCAGATTATAATTTATCCAAGCTTCTCAACTTGATTATGCACTTGAATCTTCTCTTACATTTGGTGATCGCTTCTTCTGATACCATGCATAAATTGTGACTTGTATTTTGCTCTCGTATAGCTTTTCAATATCAGTTACCTATTGACTCGCCTATTCTCGTCGATCCTACTTCCGAAGTCGCGTCATCATATGCCTGTATACTCTCAAGTCTTCATCTCCTCATATCTCTTTAAAGCTTCATTTTTTAATATAGTGGTGTTAAAGTGAGAATCTGTATCCGCTTTATTGAGAATCCCATAAAAGATAACCTCCCTTAACAATAGTTGGTCAAAGGGTGTATGCCAACCTGGGCTAAGGAATGCTTAACAATACAAGTTGTCAACCTCAGGGTTTCATAACATATCTAAATTATGTCAGGAAACGAGTTACCCGACATGCATAATAGCCAGTTATATAGAGAAGAGCTCCGTGGCCTGCAAATAGGCATCATTGATCTATACTTCTACGATTGATCCTTAGTTCCTAGACCAACACCATACTCAATACTGATAGAGGTGTTCCGTACATTATAGGGATTATCAGATAATAGTAGAGACGAGGTAGATAATATCTGAGTTATCTTTGTTGGTGTTTACCTTTCGGACCACTGGCCGTGTGCTCTTCATGTATTACAGCTCTGATATATGGTTTCCGTAGGTTGTAACCTTATATTGGGATGTTAGCCACTAATGAATCATTGGGTTTCCTTTATTATAATGTAATCGCAGTGTAACTAAGTTAGCAGACTAGTCAGAATAAGTTTGTTTTCCTTGTGAGAAATTATTTTTTTGGTGTGCACCTTGATAAAGAAGTTTTCTCGCTTTACATTCTTCTTCATTCTCACAAGGTCATGGGTGTTCTTCTAAGATAATCTCCTATATTGTGAGACATTTGACACTTGTCGGCGAGCGCGGCGAGGAGGGTGTTAATCGAGAGAATTGTCATGCCATTGTAATTGACACCTCCGAAATATTTCTTCCGAAGTTCCGCTGCTCGTATGGATATAGGCAGGGTATTTAATTGACGTACGATTAAGAAAATTGGCATTTCGTCGCCTTATGTAGTGTTGAGCTCGCGAGAGTGTTAAACGCTTTGACTTGCAAGTTGGGCACACAGACAGCATCTCCTGGGATGCTATCAATTTTACCTTTCTTGCCATGGTCGTTGATTCTTTGTCTATGATTCTATCTCATGAAAGTTATTTATCTCACAGTCAAATTGATCCACATGTTGAAGCAGAACCATCAAGTGTCTATTACTGACAAATACTTATGTCTTTTCCGGTGGATTTTTCTCCACAAGTATCATAGTTATATGCAGCACCGCTCAATTAACTGACAACTTCGATATTTAATGTTGGGGCGGCGCGAGGCTTTTGCAATATACTCAGCAACAATAGGCACACTGTTCCAACTATATGAAATGGACATTCCATATTGAAGGAAAACTATGCGTAGATTCAGCAGCCACCCAGTAACACCCAAATTAAACCATTTTTTACCGGAGGTACAGATAATATTATGCGCGGATGTTTTGATTTGTCGAAGTGCGTTCTGTCTAGTCTGAAATTTTATGGTCAATCATAGAAGACCGACAACTTTATGTGATTTCATACATTTGCTACCACAAAAAGCTAGATTACTGAAGTGTCATGATCCATTTGAAACTTGCAGTCCCGAAGGTAATTTCAAGGTTGTGCTCTAAACACAATAGGCTGCTCCTCAACTGCCTTAATGTTGCTTACACTCAGAAGACTATTGGGTTTTGTTATGCAGTCTGCTTATGCGGTTGCTAATCTACGAATGGATCGACTAGCCGCCCCAACAAGCTTACCTAAAACAGATGGATCAAAAACAGCATTAACCATTAGAATCACTCTACATTGCGATGTCGGGATCTGAATAGTTGAATAAGCACTAATGCTAGGACTTCTTCAACCAACAGTACAAGAAACACCATAATTAATTTGTTATATCAGATGTCGCAGGTCTCTCCAGCACAACATGAGACATTGAATTTGCGAATAGTTGTGGCGAGCACTGACTCAGCAATCACCAATATCCATATTGCTAATAGAGGATTATAATCTGAAGGCACATCTCCCTAACGAGAGTTGGGCCGAAGAGAGCGAGGGGTCAGAATTACCCAAAGGAAACAAGTGTTTTGTGAGAATTCTATGACCTTTCCCAGAGTTTCCAGCCGTCCGATGAAACCTGGGCGAGCTCGCCTGCTAGCTACCATCGAACGCTCTCAATCAAGGCAATAAATAGAGGTCAGATGAAACGGACTTGAGGCCACTGTAGATATCAGTCCGATGAGCAAAAGTAAGAAGAAACGACATGCAAGCTGTGGACTAAGCACCGGCCCACAATACTAGAAGGTTGTCCACTAAAAATAATTCGTCTTACTGTTTTAAACAGTTGAACAGGATCATCAGCCATTGATACGGTGTACATATTTTATTAGGACCTATTATATGTTGGCGACACAACTTGGACATGTATTTAAACCAATACTTTACGCATTACATACCCATCAGTTAATTCAATCTATACCTTCTTCAAAACTATGGACACATCCCAACAGAAGGTGGAGGTGAATAAAAACGCAGAGTAAGCCACTATGTTGTAAATAGGATAATGGGTCGAGAATTGTGTAATAATGATCCAGTTGTGATAGTATTATTTGAACTTGAGCCAAATTAAATCTACATGTTTCGACGTATGACATTTTTTTTCACTAGTATATATAAACACTTATTTTTGGTGGATTAATCTACATATAGTGGCCGGTCGCTAAGGTCCACATAGGTCTTGCATGTCCGTTTCCTTCTTCAATATACGCTCTTCATTATACTCTCTTTATACATGCAGTCTCATGCTCGTCTTTCCTGACCCTTTGTTGCGTTGCAAACGGTGGTGGTGCACATTGATCATTCCATCAAGGTTCTGGGACCGCCGCAGTATCGTATTTCCAAAATATTAATCTACTTTCCATATATTGTCCTTCTTATTGACTGTGTAGACCCGTATTCGCTCCTCTTCTTTCATCAGATCTCGCCTTCGTTCATCTTCCAATGAGACAATTTAATGCTTCGAAATTCTCTCTAGTGTTTTTTCCGAGTCGGCTCCAACTTCCGAACTGTCTCCTTGTGCTAGACCTAGACATCTGTATAACAAATTAATTATGGTGCTTTCTTCGTTACTGTTGGTTGAAGAAGTCCTAGCATGTTGCAAACTATCATTTCCCACTCCATTTGTGTTTTTTAATGCTGTTTTTGTCCATCGGGGGTTGATATGTTGGGGCGGTGCTAGTTCTGATCATAATGTTCGTAAGACTTTTAGCCCGCATAAGCATGACTGCATGCTACAGATAAGCAAATACCCTATAATCCGTCACAGTTAACTTCAGGCCATCAAGTTGCAGAGATTGTTGTCGTTCTGTGCGAGATCCTTCATTTGCTCTCTTATCTTCAACATGACAAATTCTATTGATGTATTTTCAGGCTTCTATGTATTTGTCCAATCCTCATCTCTCCATTAATACCTACATACTATTAAGCACCTGTCTTCCATTCTCTGTTTTCTTACTCTTTTCTGCTAAACGTTTGAACAAAAGTAAACGACTATTCCCTGCTTCAGCATAGGTTCTAAGACAATACTAAAACTCGGTCTGATATATTATCTTTGAGACACCTCGTAAAAAATGGTTATTATGTTAGTAACTGTGCTGCTTCAGATCTTAGACCTCTAGAGAGAACTTGGCGCTCAAGTTGCGTTTTTTGACCGGTCACGTACATATTTGGCATATTTTTGTGCGTTTGCATACAGCCACTAAGAATCCACATCTAATGATCCGTTGCTTTCTATTGTACTCTCTCTAGCCGATGAAAAATTCCGAAAGACACATACTGATTTGTTTTTGTGTTGGTTCGGAAATTCTAATATTCTGCTTCGACGGGAAACTAGTTGTTACGGAGTATCCGCCCATGAAACAATTTTCCAAAAAACACGCAGGCCCAATGTCTCTCACAGCTCCTCGTACATACATCCTTCAGCATGCATTTTCTTGTAATTCGTACTTTTCATTAACTCTTTCCACGCGACTTCGAATAGTTCGAAGTCGCGCTGCAAATTTGTAAACCCAATTTTCAAGATTGTTTAACTAATGCTTATATAACAGGGCTAGACATACACTCCTTATTACTCTCCAAATATAAAACAAAACAGACGTTCGGGTGCTATTGCCACACTTGGGCTTCGAGAAACAAGTGCACAGCTAACTACTAATATCCTCGAGATAAATACTAAACA
>VALG01000491.1:0-11117 GCA_009835305.1 Ipomoea purpurea
CCCAGACGTATAAAATCCCAAGGGGCACTTCTTCCGGCAAGAGTTTGGATGGAGTTCGAGTTTCTGAGCAAATAGACGTTTGGTCTTGTACCTGGCGTATGTACCTCTGATTCTCTAACTTACCCGTACTCATTTGGTCTACACCATATAGTAAAATGAGGAAACTGAATAACTGGCTATACTTCATGTTGAACTACTAGATTTAAATGGTTACATTCCGCTCCCTATCGCATTTGCGCATTTCCTCCCCCATGTGGGGATCACCAGTACTTATTTTGTTAAAAAGAAAGATGTGGACTTCGCCCTTGTCGCACTGACTCAGGGATTGAACGTAATTAAGTCACTTATAAAAGAATTATTAGGTACTTCCATTACCCTCTCGTTATTTCGATGAATTGTTCATCAGTTCGGTTAAAGGGCATGGGGTTATATTCTCGATGAAAGGTTGACCCGTTATAGATACTGGATATCATCAAATTACAAGTTGTGCCGAAAACCATAACATTTCAGAAACCGCTTTCAGCCGAAGGCACGTTATCGGACCAACTACGAATTGTCACAGTATAATTGCCCTTCGGACTCACCAACGCACCCCCCGCCATATTCATGGACCTCATGAGCCGAGTATCGACCCCACCGCTGTGATGACTTCGTCATTGTATTCATTGAAAATACCCTAGTCTGCTCCAGAAACAAGGAAGAACCATGAAAGGCACCTCCGCATAACCTTACAAACTCTAAGAGAGCACCAGCTATACGCCAAGTTCTCCAAATGCGAATTCTGAAAGACAGCGTAGCCTTCCTGGGCCACGTAATAACCAAAGAAGAGGAATTAAGGTGGACCCCACCAAAGTCCATGCCATTAAGGAATGGACCACACCGAGTTCAACTTTCAAAGGTCCGAAGCTTCCTGGGCTTAGCCCTGGCTATACAGGAGGTTTGTACCCGACTTTACCAAGATAGCTCAACCCTGTCATCAAACTCATGAAAAGGAGACCCCCCTTCCGATGGGACGACAACTGCGTCACAGCCTTTCAGGAATTGAAGGATAAGCTAACCACGGCACCCTATACTAGCCATCCCCTTCGGGGTGGAAGGGTTCGAGGTTTTGAGTGACGCGTCAAGAAAGGGGTTTGGGTGCGTGCTATATCAGCAACAAGGCAAGGTATATAGCGTACCATCGAGGAACTCAAGACCCACGAAGAAAAATTACCCCCACCCACGGGACCTGGGAGCTAGCCGCTATCGTATTCGCACAGAAAATTTTGAGACACTTACTATACGGAGTACAATGCAAGATTTACACAGACCATAAAAGCCTAAAGTACATCTTCACCCAGAAAGACCTAAACATGAGACACAACGAAGGTGGCTAGAGCTCATAAAGACTACGACCTAGACATCAGTACCACGAGGGAAAGCTAACATTGTGGCAGATGCCCTAAGCAGGAAGACTAACCACTCCCTCAACGCCACCTGGATCCTACCAGACCAGCTGTATAAAGACTTCCAGAAGCTGACTTGGAAATAGTAGAGCAAGATCAACCACACCCGAGATCCACCTATTCAACACAGAAATCATACCACACTCTTCGATGAAATCAAAATAGGACAACAGCAGGATCCGGAACTAGATAAAATTCGTCTCGACCTAACCCAAGGGAAAGAAGGACCCTTCAAAATACACGTAGATAACAGTTCCGCTATCAAGGTAGGTGGTGCTTGCCCACAACGCATCCCCACTTAAAACAACAAATCTTGGAGGAAGGACAAACTCCCATACTCAGTTCACCCAGGGGTGACAAACTATAACAAGAGGTGAAGAGGTCGTTATGGTGGCCCAACATGAAAAAGGAAATCGCGGATTTCGTGGCCAAATGCCTGAACTGCCAAAGGGTGAAGGCCGAACGATGTAAACCCAAGGGCTCATACAACCCCTTGAGATACCAAAAGGAAAGTGGGAGTCCATATCCATGGACTTCGTCGGAGGGTTACCCCAACAAAAACCGGCAAGGATAAAATTTGGGTCATAGTGGACCGACTAACCAAACAGCGCGATTCATTGCCATGAAGAAACATGGACGATGACGCAACTGGCCCAAGCCTACCTAAACCGAGTGGTGAAATACCACGGAATTCCCAAAACATTGTGCCCGATAGAGACTCCAGGTTCCTCTCACAATTCTGGAAATCACTGCAATCGGCCCTGGGGACACAACTAAAACTAAGCAACTGCCTTCCACCCCACCACTGACGGCCAAACCGAGAGAACCATTCAGACTCTCGAAGACATGCTAAGAGCCTGCGTGTTACGACTTTCAAGGACATGGAAGACATCTAGACCTCATTGGGAATTCTCATGACACACAACAGTACACCACAAGCATGTCTATGCAAACCTACCGCAAGGCTACTGACGGACCAAGAAGTGGAACCCCCCTTACTGTGGGAACAATGGGTCGACCCAGCTCACACTACGGCCCAACACGCGCTACCAAGCACACCCATCAAGACCTAAACCGTCAACACACATCAAGAAAGAATCGAAGGCTTGAACCACGACGCACAAACGCTCCTACGCGACCTAAGGAGAAAACACGCGATCACCACGGCGGACAAGGCCTGGTCTGAGAATCCTCACCACCCACCGAGGTGTAACTGCAGATTCGGAAGAAAAGGAGGCTCAGCCCATGATTTTATCGCCCTAGTGAAATCGTAGAAAGGACGCTCGGAACCTAGCTACAGCCGGGTTCGCTCTACACATATCGAACTAGAACAGATGTACCAACAACGGTACTTCACATACCTCCCAGCTAAGAACTACGCTGCAGACAACCACGTGCTACAACTCGAGGTCGTGGACCTCGACAAGTCATAGCATATGCAAGAAAAAACCCAGTCCAGAATCCTGGGACACCAGACAAGACCACCCGTGCGTCCGAGCATCAGAAATGGCTAAAAGACTCCTGGACCATCATGGACGAAGGAAGCAACATGGGAACTCCAAGGAAACAATGCGGGAACGCTACCCCACCGAACTCTCACACCAGGCTAATCAAGAGGAAGTCACTCGGCAAGGATCAAGCTTTCGGGGACGAAGCTTCCCCGTTAACGGGGGGAGTGTAACAGCCAGTGGTTACGCCTAAACCACCAATTAACTTTTACCAATTGCCCACAAAGAAGAATTAAATTACATTAACTTAATCAGGAAAAGGCCCACCACTACCCGTCCCACTCTCGCCCCTCACCTCTAAACACACCCACCCGTAGTCAGAAGGAAAGAGTTTGCGAACCTATAGTATTTGGCCCTAATTTGTGACTCTCTAATACACTAGGAAGGCCAGGGGGCAATAAGAGGCCACGCCCTACAACCCGACGGCACCAATAATCTCTCACCAAACAAGCCGAGTTCCAATAATTCCCCTAGGAGGAATCAACGCAAGAAGAAAGACTTAGAAAGACCCTTCATAGCCAAAGGAAATTAATTAGGCTATAGAGGTAACCCATGCTCAACAATATCCTAATTTTCTTAGCTCATGTTCTGTCTCCTCTACGGAATCCCTAAAATATATTCTTGTCGTATTGATATTCGTTTATGGATGTTGATGATGTGATCATTGATTTGGGTTTTATGATTTCATGGGTGATCTTGATAATCTGACTGATGAAAGAGATTCCTTGATGATTGGTGTGATTCTTCTGAGGAATTCATATTTTTTTATGATCTGTGTGTATTCCTTGATTGAATCTTATTGTTTCTTGATTTAAACAGGATGAATTCAACGTTCTTCATAAGTTTGAATATGAATAAAGCCCTAGGGATGTTCGTGAAGACTCGTATGATGTTCCATTTCTCTGATATATTGGGTGGGAATTTTCGCTCTGTTGTGGTGATAATTATGTTTACGAAAGCAATGTATAGGGTATGTGCCGTATAGTTTCTTGCTTTTGATCCGTTAAAGATCTGTCTAAGTGTTGTCATCAATTTCGTTTAAAGGTTCTACGCTGGTTTCTGGTTCCCACAAAGGGTTCCGGGGCGTTACTTTGTGGAAAGAAGAGTCAGTGGGGTCAGGCTGGGGTGACAGGGATCCGCCCACCCCACCCCGCCACAAGTTTGACGTCGCGCCGGGCAACGCAAGCGGCCTTGGACCTCTTTCACGCCACGGCTACGCGCTCGGAGATTATCGCCACTTCGGCGATCCCGCAGCTCTCCCCCGTTTGATGTCCCTGAAAAACTCGCTGGTGTACCAACCGGGCTACGCTCTATCGGCCTTACTGTCACTTTTGACGTTTCGGGTCTACGATTGTAGGATAAATGCAGTCTTATATACTCGCACTGCTACGTTAAGTTGATTAATCGCCGTTGGCTACAGTGAAGGAGAATATTGAACCCCTTAGGCATTATCTTAGTATCGACTGCAGTGCATCACGCATAGGTCCTCACTGATACGGATTCCTCCCTTCCCCAACTGTGGTCAATGTGGAGCAGTGTGCCTTGTTATGTGTTATGCTGTGGATGATACCCCAATTTGGGTTGCGATCACACTTGTTACTCCCTGAGCTGCCGGTTTCAGAAGCTGGCTGCGGTCAGATTTACACTCTCTGAATGTTGTCCACCGTCTGGTTGCGATCAAAGCACGTTCTTACCATGAGCCTGCGGTTCATACTTCCCTGGCTTTGCGGTCATGACTACTCTTGGGCTAACCGGTCCACTGTTTGGTTGCGATCCAAACATATGATGACCTGCGGTTCATCGGGTCGGCTTGCGATCAACCCTTCGTGTTGCGACTACCGCATCCCAGGGTGGCTGGGGCGACCGTGTCAGAGCTATTAGGCGCTGACCCTCATGTAGGGCATGGCGATTGGTCCTGTGGCGCCATCAACCAGTGTGCTACTGTGATGAGAGTATGGACTGGATTGAGTTACTGAATTTGATGCGAAGTGAAACGTGACCATAGGATACATGCTAGTAACGTGTAACTGCTCTGGGTTATCTGACTGGTGGTGTGCTCTATCTTACTATCCTGTCGAGGTCTGTTCCCTAGTGCTAGCTAACATTGTATTGCTTGGTCTAGCTACTGTTAGCTGTGTTATCCCTGTCTGTTGGTCATTCCCCGTTTAAAGCTAGAGTCTCTTCACGGATATAATCTTCATGCTTCCAACAGGCTTTTTCTTATATCGTATATCAAACTACTGCGCTAATATGTATTGTAAAATATCACGCCGTTGGAGCGTGGGATTACCGAGCATCTCATCGCTGAACAGATAATATGTCTGCTTCAGGTCGACGGAGTAGCACCACCGGAGGCGTTAGGAGATCCGAACTTGAGGAGTAGGATAGGTTTCCCTTTTGGCATGCAAGCCACTGCTTGTGTATTGCATGTTCGTTGAGGACTTCTAGTTAGTAAGCCTGTGCAACTTTGATGTTCTCCAGCCTCAGGCTGTGGCATAGCACCCCGTACTCTTTGTACACCCGTGTTACCGCCGCCTTCAACCCGGATTAGTATACTTAAGTTATCCGCTAATAACAGACATTAATAATGATCTTAATTCGGTTGAGGTTCCCTCTTAACTTAATTATGGGAGGCCACCATGAACCCGTGGTCGGGCCTTCGCCTAAATTAAGGAGTCTCTTAAAGCCATTCAGGAAAAGAAAGCAAACCGTTTATAATACTATTTCAGCATTCTTATTAGGAATCCTAGGACCTAGTTATCCCTAATAGAATACGAAGAAGTAGGTCTTTTACTATTCAGCATTATAATATTAGAGGATCTCTTTAAATTAAGTATATGCTCCATGGACATCCAAGTCTTAGTCCCCTAAAAGGAATCAGAACTTACGCAAGCCAATAATTAACCGTTAATTCCTATTAGCCTCCTAAACTATATAAATAGGGGACTTAAGAGGACAAGAACCCACCACAAGGTTAAACCGCCCCACCTACCCCGAAACGAGCTCCAAGAAATCCCCTTAGCGAGAATCGAAGAAAGCAAGGAAGCTTAAAGAAAGACCTTCCATAGCCAACGATTACCATTAAGCGCTAAGACCCACCCATGTCTCAACAAAACCGTATTTCATAGCCATGATCCTCCCCCTTAGCCCGTTTCCACCATATCATCATGTGGAGTGGTTTATTTTTTGGCGAGATTACAGTGATGATATATTGTTGACATGTTTGAGTGTGATGATCCCATGAGGGATCTTTGATAATCTTGATATTGGGAGCCTTCGTTGATCAATAATGGAGCTTCTTGAATAATTATATGGAGCTTCGTTATGATGATTTAATCGTGCTGCTGTTTCTTGGATAATCACGTGAATGGTCTCTTGATGCTTATGTGTTTATATCTGTAGGAATCTTGCAATTAGAGAGACGAATCGTATTCACCCTTGTTGATTACACAACAGTGCAAGTAGAACCCCTAGGCTTGTATCGTATGATCATTATTCTTTCGATTATGCGGGTGGACAATCACATGTTTCAGGTGTTCGATTAGTTTAGAAAAGCATGATAGGCTTATGCTGCCGTTCCGTTTCTCGTACTTGTTCCCCGTACAATTATCTACGTGTATCGTAATCCTGCGTTGTAAACGTGCTCTAGCATGGTTTCGGGTTCGCAAATGGTTCCGGGCGAATTGTGTGTTAAGAGTCAGTGGGGGGTAGGAGGGGGTGGGACCCGCCACCCTACCCGCGGCCTATTTGGGCAACGCCTGGCAGCTCGGGAAAAGCCGCGGGCGGAAGCTGCCCGGAAAGTTGCCGCCCGCGGAGCAGACCCGGCGGTGAATTCACCCACCGGCTCCCCTGGTTTACACACCTCCTCAGGTTTCCGGCTCCCCCGTTTGATGTTTCACCGATCCCCGTGGTGTCCCCAACGACCCCGTTCTGTCGTGCCTATGTCTAGTCTCGATGTTTCGCGGTACCGTTCGTCTGAGCCTTTATAAGTCTTTATATCGCAATGCTCAGATGAATTAGGGTAGTCACCCCCCGTGACCTAGCCGTGAAAAGGAAGTATGAACCCCTTTTCAGGAACATTCTTAGGTATGCTGAGTGGATCTACGCATATGTTTGTTAGTACGCTTTCATCCCCCTTCGCCCAATGTGTAACCGCTGGGTCTGGATATGTGCCTTCCGCTATTGTATGTGCGCCGTGATCGCCCAATTCGCTTTGCCGATCGGATTGGTTACCTCCTCGAGCTTGGCGGCTCAGAAGCGGCTACAGTCCAGTCATGGGAATTCCGCTGCAGTCGGGTGACCCGCGTCATCCCCTCGCGGCTCGTCACCAGGTCGTAGTCGAGGATGGAATTCCCCTGGCTTCAATCAGATGACATTTCCTGAGCTGGCGGTTCGAGGCGTCGGCTGTATGTCAGCATGGGAATATCCTGCTACAGTCAGATGACAACTCCGTGGGCTACGGTCCACCCCGCTCTTGGCTGACCACCGATCAGCCACTTTCTGATACCGCAGCTGCGGTTCTCCTTTATCCTGGCTGCGGTCAGAATGGCACTCTCTTGGCACCTGCGGTCCAGCCCTTTTGGGTTGACGATCAACCATTAGATGAGCTCTCCGGTCATCGGTCGGTTGCGATCGACCCGTCCCCGGTTGGCGAAATACGCGGCAGTGGGGTGCTGCGGTGCTGTCAGAGCTATAATGCGCCTGACCCTCAATGTATGCCGGGCACCTCCGCGAATCGGATCCCGTGGCGCCAACAATCGTCGCTTATGTGTTGTGGAAGGGCTAGCGCGCCGAGTGTGCTGACTATGAGTGTGCCTGGGGGATGCTGCGACTAGCCGCGCCATCTGACCCCTGGCACTGGGCGGGCGAGGGTGTGGTGCACGTAGTCGCCTTATGACCCATCGTTTATGCTTTGCCTTATCGTGCCTTCATACCACGTGGTCCGAACGTGCAATACTGCCTCCGTTATAACTGTTGCTTGCGTCTGGCCTCTATCTGTCGACGGTCATAGCTCTCCGCACGTTCTTAAACTAAAGAGTCTTGTACGGATAATACGTCTCATGCTCAAAATGGTTTCGTACTGATTATAAAAAATAGGCCTCTCTATAGTGTATTGTTTCTCACACCGTGGAGTGGCGTTACCAGCATCTCTCGCTGACAGCCATATATTTGGCTTTTCGGCCACAGAAGATAAGCCACTGGACGGCCGCCTAGGCACTCCGAACGTAGAACGTACGCCGATACGTTCCCCTTTTCGTCTATCGTGCATATTAATGCACTTTACATTATGTAGACTGATATTAGTCAGTTAGCCGTCAGCCTGGGTTTCTCTAGCTCAGGGTGTGGGCATAGCACCGCACACCTTGTATTATGTTGGTTAATGAATACTTTAGCTTATTTTATAAGTTTAAATCGTCTTGAACAATCTGCGGTGTTACACGTTGGATCAGAGCCTAAAGTTTGACCCCTAGGAAACAAACTCTTAAGACGACTTTAAGACATTACCAGGCCTTCGCACTAGGTAATTGTAGGAACATAGGACTCAAGGAATCCTTAAATTAGGCAGCGCGGTGAGACTGTGAAACCTCACACATCAACCTCCCCGCACTTCTATCCCTCCCTAATTAAGGAACCTTCCCTACCGCTTACCCCACAGCCTCCCCCGTAAGGTGCGAATAGTAAGTTACGTCCACCACTGGGCTAACGTACACTTACCCTAACAATAACGCCTCGTCCTAACCCCCGTCAAAAGACTTGACAAGGACCCTGACCAAAGAAAAGGAAGATTTGGATGACTACTAAGAAGAGGCGTTATAGTCAGGACTGCTAAAAGGGACGAACTGCAATACGCACCAACCCAGGGTAACCACGATAACCCCGAGTCAGAAAAATGACTTGCACCTCCCGACAAGTTGCCTTATATCGGCAAACCCGGGTTGCGGCTACAACAAACAGGAAGGAGAACTAGGACACCCACTAAAGTAGCGAAGGAACGACACCACTAGTCGAATCCTTGGGTGCAAGGTAAAGTATATCGCGACACCTTGCGACCCCACCACCCAATTTAAAATATCATCCGCCCTGAAACCCCAGCATCTTGATACCCTATTTGTTGAAAACTCCCACCCCGAATCCTTAATTACCTTAAGAGCAAATTCGCAACCGTCATGACCTTGCTCACCCTTTGTTGCGCTTAACCCAAACCCTCGGAAACCATAAATTGTTATTGCCCTTAATCTAAGTTCATATCGCCACTCCGTTTGGAAACCCCTGTTAAAAACCGTAGGGCAGCATAAGGCCCTTACCCTGCCCAAGGGGCGTGAAGAACCAACATTCATTGATTCAATATTAAAATAAGTTGTTAGATAGGAATCGGCGAAGTAGGTGGAGGTTACGAATACGTATCACCCCACCCTTGCACGAAAACCGTGAAGGCTTCACGAGAAACCATAGCCTGTACGTACGCCACCGAAGAACGCCATGCGTTGACAAGAGCGGGCAAACAAATACGTTCAATGTGTCAGGAGCCCTCGCTACAGAAAACATCATCAAATAGGTGCAACAGGCCGAACCTCAAGGAGGACATAAAGCCTTGCTAAGAATTTCATCCACCAAGGAAGGGATGAAACCAATAGCACAAGAAAGACTAACCCGAAACCCCCTTTTCCCTTAAGAACCCTCGGCAAGGATTAAGAGTCAAGAGCTAGGGTTTGACCCACTAAACCCGACTAGGTCCAGACTTCTGGACATCCGAGGGGAACGTGCACAGAAACCATCACGAGAATTCCCCTGGAAGCCATAGAGACAAAAGGGACTTCGACACAGGAAGAGAAGAATCAAAATCTTAGAATCAAACAAAGCCAAGGAAAAGGGATCACCAGTTCAACTGCACGCCACAACCAAGCCCCGAACAAGCATAATCACTCGAAGCCAAGAATCCTTAGCCCCTTTCCCTCCCCTTGCAAATCAAGTACCATTTCGTTAAAGAATCTGTCCTATCACTCCAAACCTCGCTCTTGATCCCTCATTACAGACAAACCCGTACAAGGTGGCAACCTTTCTTCCTGTATTACGACCTTGAGACATCGACCCAATTCGCCCCTCGACTTTGAAACCTAGCCCTTGCACTTCTTACACCTCTTTGAACCCAGACCAAGAAACATAGATATATATATGTATGTATATCTACCTCTAGAACTCGTGCTTAAGGATCAATGAACATTGTACGATGGGTTTATCCTATGTATCCAAGTCCCTTTTATTGCGCACAAGGGCATGGGACTTGTCAGGACATGAATCTGTGCATTTTTGGGGTCTTTTCTGAAGAAATTGACTATCCCTAGTCACTTTCCCGCGAGTCCCAAACGGGTCCTTGACGGGTCCTTGGCAGGAGCTTGGCAGGCGGACGACCGCCCACCTCGCGCCCACTGGTACAATGTGCTGATTTCTTAACCCCTCATTTTATCGATTTGTGGCGCACTTGTGTGCCTCGATTGAGGAATATGAGCCTTGGGTAAGGAACCATGGACTACCCAAACATAGTGTCCTACGTAAAAAGACCTTGGCGCACGAGACACCATCGGGAAATCACAATCAATTACATTGCACAAGTAATTGAAGTTGGATCCTACGATACAACCGACTAAGGGATGTTTGACGTAGAGGATTGCGCAAACCAAGGAGGCAACTCGTGCAAAAAACCCACGAAAACCTTAAAAGTCAAAATGCTAAGGATGGACCGGGACTCCTCCAAACCATGGACATCGTTCGAGCAAATCAGAGGACTCTTACAAGTTGTATGGAATCAAGAACTACGTAGCCCATGGTGCTAAGCAAAAGGGTGAAGAACACATTCGCGCCAAGACTTCAAGGGTCATTAAGGACCCACAAGGAAATGAGGTGACTCGTAAAGTCGCCGAGTCATCCCACAACGAGATTTGGTAACCGACTGCGCTTTAAAAGAAAAAAGGGCACGCAAGGACACCTTCATCATTAAAAATAACACAAACAGGGCACAACAATGCCGAACCTCGGGTAAGACATGAAGTCTTACTAAGAATTTCATCCACTAAAGAGGAGATGAAATTCAATAAGAAGAGAAATTCAACCCAAAGTCCATCGACTCCCAAGAGACTTTGGGAAGAATTTGGGAAGTGCGCCTAAG
>VALG01000500.1:0-36489 GCA_009835305.1 Ipomoea purpurea
ATTGTTAATAAGATTCTTCTATACCCTCCAAAAAAAAAAAAAAAAAAAAACAAAAAAAACAAAAAAAACCACCTCTAACTTGTATCTCCAATTCTCATAATCTCAATTAATTACCCAAGACTATATTCTGTACCAAGATATATAACTTAAACTACTGCCTTTAGCACTTAAGTTTTACCTCCACTGTAGCAACAGTTGCGTTTACCTTATTTACTGCATCTATATAACAATTGAAATGATGTATTAACAGGAATATATAAGTTTTTTTTTTTTTTAATAGGAAATAGTATTATTAAAATTTGTAATGAAATGGAGCATAGGGCATTACTCACAAAAATGAATAACAACTAAGCGCAAGGTGATCTAAGGGATGCAAATTTGGGGCCCACAATGGGAAGCGAACATCTACAATAACCCACATCACGCATAAAAAACATCTTCTCAATAAAGTGTTTATTTCCCTGCTTATATCATGATTCAAAATCTGGTTGCTAGTTCATATTTACTTTGTAGCAAGTATCTTCTATGGCTAAGGGTCAGCAAGAACGATACTACTTTAAGGATTCGGAATAACTAGGTTATAAAGTGTTTAACATACACTTTCTCATCAATGCTCAAGATACAATGAATTTCATATTGTCTTCCAATGATTGCCAATCCTACATTCTTGATCTGTCATATATGAATTAGTAAAATGACGTGAGTGGGGGGCGGACAGGGGGGTAAAACTATTGCAGATTTATCTACTCAATACACAGTACTTAAAATGAAAAAGACTATAATAATAACTATTCATTATACCAATAAGATGTCAATGTCTAGCTATATATAACCCCACACAATACTCTATTCTAACAATAACTAAAGCAATTAGTGTTCATGTATAATAGATGCAAGTTAAATTTTAAATATATCATTTAATCAATGCACTCACATATATTTTCTAATACATCCCTAATCAGTAACAAGAAGGTATCTATTTAATTAGAAATGTTAATTGGAAATAGAAAGAGAAAAATGTCACTATTTAAATTTTAAATTAATACTTGACATTTCTTTTATTTAATAGGATAACGACTTTTTTTGATGGGGAAGGAGGGATAGAACTAATCTTTTATAACATACTTTTATATTTGATAATATTAGTTTTTTAGTCAGACATTCAAGTTCTTTACTAATATTTTTTAATATATATATTACTAATTATATATATAGTGATATATATATATATATATATATATCACTATATATATATATATATATATTATATATACTAATATATGACTTATTACTCATAAAAAAATATTTTTCTACTCATTGAAAAATATTTTCATAACGGGGGGCCCAATCCCAACCTAAGGTGGCTTAATGATTCAAGTTGGTGAATGGTAATTAAAACTTTTCCCAAAATCGTTTGGTTCGCCGGAAAATATTTGAGGACAAATGAGAAGTTGAAATTAACTGGAAGCGTAATTACATTGTTTGGTTGGTGAAAAAATAAATATTCGAGGATACTTGATTCCAAATTTTTAGTTGAATTTGAAATTGTAAGGAATAATCGAGTATAAAGATACTTATACACCTACACGATAATAACACTATAATAATGATAATTAAAAATTCGGTGAAGCAGGGGTGTACTATCAATGCGAACGCCCATCCAGGAGAGAAACTGAGAATCCTTCAACGCGCGCCACATGTCCAGATTTAAGGGATGAAGGGAACACTGATTTTATAAAAAAAAAGTACGGTAGACTTTCGTAAACAATTGAACATCGAAGTGCCCAAGTAAAATGTATTACAAGTGCAAGTAACAGTTTCATATAATGCACCTCAGTGCATGTAAAATGTATTACAAATGCCATGTAAATGTATTACAGGTGCACAGTAAAAATTTTATATTGACGATCAAAACTAAGTGCACTTGACGTTTATAACTAGATGCACCTATAGTATAAGTATTCACCTAGGTGCAGGGAATGTTACAAGGCAAAAATTTACACATGGCACTTGTAGGTAAAAGTAGATGCACTTGTAAGTGATTTTACCTGCAATTTTTACTTGGCAAAGGTGTAACAACATTATACGCATTATAAACGACATTTACATACAGCCGAAAATTCGAGTTATTTACGAAAATATCACCGTGTCGTTTTTTTAAAAATTATATCTAATCTTACTTCATCTGGACACCGTGATATCTAGTCGCTGATAGTTCTCATTTATCTCCTGGGCGACAGTTCCACCTGAACAAAATCCGATGAAAGCATAATTGTGCTACTTGTTTTTAATGAAAAACAAAATACTAAGAAGAGTGGTCTACAAACAACCTGGTGAAAGTAATTTTCATAAACCAAATAAAGAAAATACAATTTTTACTCAAATTAAAGAAAAACATTTTTTCGCGAACCAAACATGCCCAAGAACGAGAGTGGTTTACACTCTACACACAGCTTGGTATAAATTTTACAACGCGGAAATCGTCAAGTTGTATAGCGTTATCCATGACATAGAAAAAGGTTTGAATTCCAAAAAAAGGAAAAAAGAAAAAAAGAAAAAAGGAAAAAAGAAAAAAGAGTGAAAACATAGGGAAAATAGCAACAAAAAGCAGCACACGGTCTACGCAGCCTACAGCATATGAGCTTGAGAAGTCAACCGACAGGGTTTCTTCTGGGATCTGAGCAGAATATCTAAACCTCTCAGACCGAGCATAGAGCTTCACTACACAAAATCTGATCTGAGTTCTGCTCCATCGCCCTCAATTTCAAAGATCTTGATTGATGTAAACTCCCAAATTTCTCATTTTTTCAATATTTTTTTATACCTTTTGCAATTGTTATTGTTTTTCTTGGTTTAAGTTGAAACCTGTCTTCAAAGATCTCACCTTTTTGTAATCCTTTAGATTCTAAAGTTTCAATCTTTGATTCTTAGGCTGCAGAATGGGAGGGTGTTTTAGCAGCAGCAAGTCTAGGCAAGGTGATGTTAATGGGTATAGGCAGGGAAGAGGAGTGGCTACTGGGTACCAACCTGTGAATGAAAGCATCAAAAGGCATCCTCAACCCATGCCCAAACCTATACCCAACCTGAAAGGTCCTATAATCCACAGCCCCAGTCCTATGCTCCAGTCCATGTCCCTGCAAAACCCTCATCAGTGCCCCAACCTGTTAGGCCTGTTCAGAGACCTGAGCCAAATAACATATTGGGGAAGCCTTTTGAGGACATTAAGGCACACTATAGTCTTGGGAAAGAACTGGGGAGGGGCCAGTTTGGGGTGACTTACCTGTGTACTGAGATTTCCACCCGCCAGGCTTATGCTTGCAAGTCGATTCTAAAGAGGAAGCTCGTGAGCAAGAATGATAAGGAGGATATCAAGAGGGAGATTCAGATTATGCAAGCACTTGAGTGGGCAGGCTAACATTGTGGAGTTCAAGGGTGCTTTCGAGGATAGGCAGTCGGTGCACCTTGTCATGGAGCTTTGCGCTGGCGGGGAGCTGTTTGATCGGATTATTGCCCGTGGACATTACTCCGAGAGGGCTGCTGCTGATTTGATTAGACAGATTGTGAATGTGGTTTACATTTGCCATTTCATGGGCGTTATGCATAGGGATCTCAAGCCCGAGAATTTCCTTCTGAGCAACAAGGATGAGAATGCCATGCTGAAAGCCACCGACTTCGGACTCTCTGTGTTCATCGAAGAAGGTGAGTTCATTGTAGTCGAAAATTCACGAATACATCATGTGTGACATTTTCATTCCTTACGACCTTGAATGCTGCAAACTTAGATTTGGGAATACAATATTGATTTTGAAAGGTGTCTGTTCAGGTACATGAGATTTAGCACTTTCAGTTTCTTGAAACTTTTGCTTAATCGTGGCCTGTTCCAGCTATTGAACATTCACAACTAGTTAAATATTTATAGACACTAGTTTATTGGAGAAGTTTGATCATGGCCTCTTGATCGTTGATTCCACTGTTGTTTAGAAGTGGATATTCTTTGATAAATGGATGTGATTGTGTGAATTGAAGTCATAGGTGTTCTCCAGCAACGTTGATTACGTCATCAACCATATCTTCAGTGTTGAGTGTTTCCTTGATAGTAAAATATGGTAATAATATTCACGAGGAAAAGCATTCATGCTTCATTATATAAATCATTGAAAGACCTGTTTATAACAATCAAGTGCTTGTTAGGTACATATTATTACGTCTAAGGTCACACCTTTTTTTTTTAATAGAAAAAATAGAAGTTATCAAGAAACTAAAAAATGAGTATTGTTCGAAAATTTTAAGTCGTACACCTCCTTGCGCACCGCCAATTCCACCCACATCACTGACACACACTACATACATACCAAAAAAAAAAAACAAAAAAAACTAGAACATCTTCAACAGCTTTGGGCCATAGAGGCGCCAAGAACGCCATTTTTTTTTTGGGTAGACCACAGAGGTATCCTGAGCAGGTCCTAACTGTAGAAGGCACCTTTAAGCCTGTACCATACTCTGACCAAATAGACTTTCTTTTCGTTTTAATGACTATATCCATGTTCTTGCAAATAATATTTGCATTTGTTTACTTCTGTTTTTGGTGATGTTCGCTAATTTGACCCGTATTTATTATGGGTATCCTTTTTACTCTGCCATCCTACTTTTATTTTTGACACATAAGTCACCAAACATTTTCTTAATGAATTGCAGGAAAAGTTTATCGCGACATAGTGGGCAGTGCATATTATGTTGCTCCTGAGGTATTGCGTCGTAGTTATGGGAAGGAAGCAGATGTCTGGAGTGCGGGTGTAATTTTATATATTCTTCTGAGTGGTGTGCCTCCATTTTGGGCTGGTGAGGATATTGTCTAATTAGCGATTGGATTTTACATCTGTTGCAGTAACACTGCTAGTAATTTAACGAGTTATTTTGTGCAGAAACGGAAAAGGGAATATTTGATTGCGTACTAAAAGGAGAAATTGATTTCGAAAGTGATCCATGGCCATCAATATCAAATGGTGCAAAGGACCTAGTCCGGCAAATGCTTACGCTGGATCCAAGAAAGAGAATTACTTCTGCTAAAGTTCTTGGTATTTCAAAAATTTCTCAATTCGATAATAAAGAACTTCATTTGTGCATTGTAGTATAGTATATTTATCATTCACTGTCCTTAAAGTTCATTATTCCTGTTAAATAGAGCACCCATGGCTTCGAGAGGGTGGAGAGGCTTCAGACAAGCCAATTGACAGTGCTGTCCTTTCGAGGATGAAGCAGTTTAGGGCAATGAATAAGCTCAAGCAACTTGCACTGAAGGTAAATAATTCGAGCTTTTATTTTTCATATGGCTCTGATGTTATATGCTCTCTATTCACAATATCTAAACAACCTCTTGCATATCATTGTACGTTTCTCGTAGAAGCTATTTATTTTTTGTTCACTATTCTAAAATCGCTCGATATTGGCTCCAAGTCAACTGGGATTCAGGTACGGGATGTACTTTTCTCTTACTAGACATTATTGCCCTCATCTGAGCAATACGGGCTTAGGATATTTTTTTGGTCAGACCACGAGGTGTCCTGAGCAGGTCCTAACTGTAGGAGGCACCTTTAAGCCTGTACCATACTCAGACTAATCCACGTTCGCCCCGGGCCGGCCCAATTAAGGGGCAAAGTGCTGGCCAATGGCCATATTGGTTTTTCCATACGAGAGGGGGTTCGAACTCCCGACCTCTCTTAAGGGACGAGAGTGCACGGCCACTCACGCCAACCAAACTGGTTACAGGCTTAGGATATTAGTATTACCTTTCCTTACACATAATTAATTTAAGTGAATATACCAACTTCGATGTACAAAGGACTATTATTGTATGCACTTGGCTAAGAGTAAATTACATTTGTAGCAAAGTAAATCGAGGATAAATGTCTATAGACGTTTAATGTTGTTTTCTTTCTGATACGATGTCCTATTCCAACCTTGTGATATTTTGTACGAGGGAAATGTAGGTCATTGTGAAAAACTTGTCTGAAGAAGAAATAAAAGGTCTTAAAGCGATGTTTGCAAACATGGATACGGACAATAGTGGTACTATTACCTATGAAGAATTGAAATCTGGACTGACTCGGCTTGGATCAAAACTCACTGAAGCTGAAGTCAAGCAACTTATGGAAGCTGTGAGTACATGATTGTCGTTAAGACTTTTTCTTTGTCTATCCTAATAGTTTGTGCTCATTTTCTTTTAAAAAAATTTAAATGAAAATAAACTCAGGCTGATGTGGATGGAAATGGAACAATTGACTACATTGAGTTCATTACTGCAACAATGCACAGACATAGGCTTGAAAGAGACGAGCATCTTTACAAAGCATTTCAGCATTTTGACGCAGACCATAGTGGGTAAGTCCATAAACGTTAAAATATTATGCCCTGTTTGGTAAACTAGTTAGCCTATCTGCCAATTTTGGCTTATTTGACCATTATTAGCTGTTTGACTTGGTTAAACAATCAATATGAATGTTTGATTAATTAGCTTTTCGTAACAACTTATTACTCCAAAATGCTAAAATTCAAAAGCTACTCAAAGTAGCTTTTTCGATCAACTTTTTGAGAAAGTCATTTTGTATGTAATCAGCTAATAACTAATAGCTAATTTACCAAACACTTTTCTACAATCAGCTATTGCTATTAACTAGTTAACCCACTAACACAATCAGCTAACAGCTAACAGTCATTTACCAAACACCCCTATATCATCATCATGGCTGATAATTGCATATATCTCATGACTATCTCTATAAAGGAATCCTAGCAATATGCTCTAGTGGGATGCTTTTTTTTTTTTTTTTTTTTTTTTTTTTCCCTAGTAATATTGACACTAGGTGGTATAGCATATAGGAAGTTCATCATAACTAAGATTATAAAATCCGATCCATTAAAGTTGAATGTTCTTGTGACCATTTTTTTACCAGATTTTTCAGATTTTCCTATTTATTGATGCTAAAAAGACATTTATAAGCTGTCTGTCCTTATTTTAACCCTTTGATTTATGAATCAAGAGAGGCCTGTATACTTCTCATGCAATTTACGAACTTGCTGTTTTCGCTCTTAAAGATTCATTACAAGAGATGAACTCAAAAGTGCTAATGATGGAGTATGGTATGGGCGATGAGGCAACTATCAAAGATATCATTGATGAGGTGGACACAGATAATGTAAGTCCTCCCCGAGAAACCAATCGTATACTTTGCCTTGGATTTTGGTTTATGGACTGACAATTTACTCTTGAAACAGGATGGAAGGATCAATTATTCGGAGTTTTGTGCAATGATGAGAAGCGGAACGCAACCACAACAAAAGCTTTTCTAATGCTGCATTGCGAGGATGAATTTATTATGATTCAGCATTATGGAGCCCACCTGTATTGTGAACGAGATTTCATATATAACATACATGAAAGTTTACAATCTGCATGTTTTTTGTTCATCACTTGACCTTCATAGGTGACTTAAGAAGGAAACCGGTGTACCCCGAGGCACTTTGGTGTAAATCTCTTTGAGTTATATGTAGTGTGTGTGCAT
Organism: Ipomoea purpurea; assembly: GCA_009835305.1. Classification (NCBI taxonomy): domain Eukaryota; kingdom Viridiplantae; phylum Streptophyta; class Magnoliopsida; order Solanales; family Convolvulaceae; genus Ipomoea; species Ipomoea purpurea. The sequence goes on from VALG01000500.1 coordinate 7,560, forward strand.
ATGTCCTAGCTTCGTTCTTGCGCTATAACTTTCTTATTATGTAACCTGATCTGTAACAATTTTACCGGTAGAATATGGTCTGTCTAAGGATTTCTTGTTTGGATATGGTGATCAATGGTTGAGAATAATGGAATAGGGAATCTTCTGCATATTTTGAAATGCCCCAGTTTCTTGTCATGCCATATTACCAAATAATTGCAGGAAACTTTCAATTCCAGGCACTGGAAATGCCCCATCACCATCTGAACAGGAGCTGTCATAACATGCTGGTTTTAATGACTTTCATACTGCATTTTAATGAATCTCAGAAAGTGACATTTCTGAGGAGTGAGGATACTTCTTTGTGTCTGGACCCCCTTGCACTTTTTTTTTTTTTTTTTTTGGGTTGCCATAATGGATGTGATGACAATGAAATGTGGATAAGGCTTTATATTTTGTTAGACAATTGAAACTTGCCTTTATTTTATAAAAAGTTAATCCACTTTCCACTTTTATGGTTTACTGGGCTTACTTGTCAGTAAGGGCTCTGTGCTATGGCCCATTAACAATCCTTTACTGGGTTGATTACTTTCTCAATTCTTAGGCAAATTATGCTTTGTAACCGTGTCCACCATGCAAAACGATGCCATTTCATTAAAAAAAAAAAAAAACTGTTCAAAAATGGAGATGCTTATAGCTGGATGATAATGATGTTGGCACAAGGTAGCAAATTTTTGAACATCATTCGATTATTATAGTTGGATGAAGATGATTCACGGCACAAACAAATAACCTATCTATATAAAACAAACGACTTAGATTTAGGGAAGAAGAAGGATGATACTTTTTTTAAATCTCAAAATTTCCTTTAGATTTGACTTGCAAATAACACTTAGGACCAAATCAGGTAAAAATGTCATAGTCGAGGACCAAATTGAGTAATTTTCATAGTCGAGAACCAAATTGGTAAAATCCTCATAGTCGAAGGATCAAATCGATAATTTTCTCGATAATTTTCCCTATGGGCCGTTTACTAACAGAAAATTATTTTCTGTTTTCTGTTTTCGAAAATTCTCTGTTTTCTATTCTTGTTTTCAAAAATCGAAATTGAAAACTTGTTTACCAATTCTTATTTTTGAAATTCATTCTCCACTTACTAAATTTACTACTACTATAAATAATAATAATAATAATAATAATAATAATAATAAATAATTATTATATATTATTATTATATATTATATTATTATTATTATTATATTATTATTTATTTATTATTATTTATTATTCCAAACTTGCTATGAAATAGAAAAAAAAACCTCTGTTATTTACTTAACTACAAGTTTATGAGTACAGAGTACATTAACTTAATCGTTAACAATTAAATAAAATATTTAAAGAAAGTTCCACTCTCCTTCGCATCTCTCTTTCCCCCTCGTTCGGACTAGCAAAGCAAAGAGACCGGCGGCGAGGCAGAACCGGTGAACCCAGAAAGAAAAAGTGAAGAATGATGAAGAAAGAAGAGAAAGTGAAGAACAGTGAGGGTTGTGAACGAGAAGAAGAAAGTGAGAAGAAAAATGAGGAAAGAAGATGCGTCGGCGAACCAGGAAGAAGAAAGTGAAGAATGAGGAAAAGAAGAAGAAAGTGAAGAACAGTGAGGGCTGTGAACGAGAAGAAGAAAGTGAGAAGAAAAATGAGGAAGAAAGATACTGCGGCCAGGAATCGATGCTAGCGTTTTACTGTTCACGCGCGATTTCTTAATCTGAAAACAAGTTTTGAACGTGTCTATGATTTCCCCTAAAATAGAGAATTGAAACATAACATAAGTAAACACATGGCCTGTTTTCAATTTTTATTTTCGGAAATTTCCGAGAATTCTCAGTTAGTAAACAGTTGTAAATTGAAACATAAATAAGAGTTCTCAATTTTTTATTTTCGGAATATCATAGTCGAGGATCAAATTGAGTAATTTTGATAGTCGAGAACTAATTTGGTAAAATCCTCATAGTCGAAGGATCAAATCGATAATTTTCTCGATATTTTTTTCATTGAATAGAAATTTATAATGTTGAATGGTTCCTATATCTTAACACTGTTGACATGACTTGATTTGGTCACCCATCAGGGTAACAATTTTTTATTTTCTATTTGATTTTTTTGTAACATTTTTTATGGCCACAGCTTGAATGTGATATGAAGCAGAATTATGTCCAAAACTTAAACCTCATTGACGTAATGACGTGACACTTTTGATGGACCAACTTCTCCACTACTTTGTACGTTTTGTTACCATTTATGAAAACTACTTTTTGAGGAAAGTGTATTCACTTCTTTTTTTTTTTTTTTGGAAATAACTGGAAATTCATTAATGCAAATCATAATACAAGTCGTTGACAATGAAAGAAGGAGGGCTAGAGAACCACTCCTGACGTACAGACATAGAACAGCTTCCCTAGCAAGACTATGGGCAACGCTATTCGCAGTACGACATACATGAGAGATAGTTACGTATCTAAGAGAGCGTAACCAATATTTAATATCTAACATAACAAGATCAAAAGAAGAATCCTCCCCAATCTGATTTAAACTTTGGACAACTTGGAGAGCGTCTGATTCCACAAGCACCCGAGAGATATCATGGTGATTTAACCAACTTAGTGCTTCCCTAATCGCCATTGCCTCAGCCTCCTTCGGATTAGACAAACCTCTCCACGGGGTGGAAGCTGCTGCAACGAAGAGCCCAGAATCCGTTCTTAACACCCAGCCGAAACCCATCGTGTTGAATTTGAATTTAATGCCGCATCAATGTTAAGCTTGAAGAATCCTTGGGGTGGCTTCTCCCATCTCTGTGTAGACCTGGTGACAGAACCAGACTTCGGTACGTTAGCACACACAAATATTTCTCCAGTCTGCAAGAAGCGAATTGTTCCTCCACAATAGATCCCGGGTTGTCTCTTTTGGCGTTCCAAATCATCTCGTTACGGGCGAGCCAAATCTTCCAACATAAAAGAAGCAGTAGACAACACTTATCCTTCTCAAGCTTCTTAATATGAAATCAACCCATTGCGCAAAGTTGGTAGAAGCATCAGTGAGCACCTGAATACCACTTAAATTCCAGATACTTCTTGCAAAATCACATTCGGTGAAGAGGTGGTTGGTGGTTTCCTCCTTCGCATTGCACAACTGGCACAGAGCATGGCAATCCACTCGCTTAGTACGTAACCTGTCAGCTGTGGGTAAAATCCGAACACGCCTGCCACACAAAAACTTTAACTTTCGATGGCAAGTTAAGACTCCACATAGCAGACCAAGTCTTCCGTAGGGCCGGGTTTAGATGGCCTGAGATGTTCCTATAGCAACTCTTCACAGTAAACTCCCATTGCAATCCCCATTCCAGATCATTTTGTCACTTCTCAGCCCATGAGCCAGGGGAATACTGAGAATCAGGTTCGCATCTCTGTCCATGAAGATTTCTCGAATCACCTCCTCGTCCCACCCCGAATTATCCACTTTGATTAGAGCTGCAACTGACTCGTTATGGAGAAGAGGGAAAGGGGGGGTTAATACCTTAGCATTATCCGTGCATGGAAGCCATTTGTCCCCCAGATTTTGACGGATCGGCCGTCACCAATCCTCCACCTACTAATGTTCCGGATGATCTCCTGAGATTCAAGCATGCTACTCCATATAAATGATGGGTTGGCACCACCTTTCATTAGCATCAAGAATGGATGAATTCGGGAAATACTTTGCCTTGTACACTCTCGCCACCAATGACGTTGGATTCTGCAACAACCTCCAGTACTGCTTCGAGATCATAGCCAGATTGAAGTTCCTTAAATCCCTGAAGTTTAGGCCTCCCCATTGTTTTGGTTGAGCGAGATGTTTCCATTCCTTCCAGTTGATGCCCCTTCGACCTCTACATTCGCCCCTCCACCAAAAGGAGTTCAAGATTCTTTCAATCTCCTTTGTCAACTCTTTAGGTAGCAGAAAAAGGCTCATAGCATGGAGGGGGATAGCCTGAATGACGTTTCTTTAACAGGACCTCCCTACCAGCCCTGGTAAGAAACCTATTAGACCAGCTTTGCATCCTCTTCAAGATTCGCTCTTTCAGAAACCCAAGAATGCTTTTTTTGTTTCTTCCAATCACAGCTGGCAACCCCAAATAATTCCTATCACCACCTTCCTTGCTAACTTGAAGAATATTTTTCACCAAATCTCTAGTGTTGTTGTTAACATTTGCACTAAAAGAAATGGCAGACTTATCATAGTTTATGAGTTGGCCAGATGCTGCTCCATAAGACTCCAGGATCTCCTTCAAGATTGTACTTTCCTGGGCATTGGCTTTGATGAAAATATAACTATCGTCCGCGAAGAATAGGTGCGAGATCTTTGGAGCTTCCCTCGCAATGGAGATACCATGCAGCAGACCTTTGGACTCCCGATCCTTGATCATCTCGCTCAATCTTCTGCTAACAAAATGAAAAGATAGGGGATAGGGGGTCCCCCTGATGCAGTCCTCTCTTAGGATAAATGGGCCCAATTTCTTCATTATCTTGCAACACGCAGTAAGATACAGAAGAGATACATTGAGAAATCAGCTTAGTCCAGTGACTGTCGAATCCAAACTTTGATAACATAGCTAGGAGAAGGGGCCACTCCACCCTGTCGTAAGCTTTGCTAATATCTAATTTAACTCTGCAAACCCTCCTTCCTTGCGATTTCCTTTTCAAATAGTGTTGCGTCTCGAAAGCCAGCATAATGTTATCCCGTAATCATCCTGTGAGGAACAAAAGCACACTGATTTTCAGAGATTAAGATGTTTAGCAACGGTTTCAACCGATTTGCCAGGACCTTGGAAATAACCTTATAGAGCACATTGCAAAGTGCAATGGGACGAAGGTCACCCCATTCCAGTTGGAATGCTCTTCTTAGGGATAAGGACAAGATGTGAGTGGTTGATGCCCGGAGGGGAGCAGACCAGTAGTGATAACAGAGTTACAGAGGGAAACCAAATCATTCCCCATAAATCCCAAATACGCTTGGTAGAAGCCGGGATTAAATATGCTTTCACATTATTAAAAAGAAATAGTAGAAAATCACCATTTGATCCATAAAGGGTTTAATTGATGAAATTTTAAAATAATTTAAGGATTAAATTGATTAAAATTGAAAACTAAGAATTACATTGACAGTTAAAAAATATTGATAGACCAAAATAGTGATTAACTCTGATATAAATAATAATTTGATGCCATTTATAAAGCAGAAGAAAACAAACAAATCATTCCAAAAAGCTGAACCCCAACTCTAAGGCCCCCCCACCCCGGCCCGACAGAGCATTTGGGAGGATGTAAATCATGGTGACTCAACTGAACATGAACCATAGAGGGCTAGACCTGGCTGCTCACTGCGCACAGAAGACCCCCTCACTTTGAGAATTGCTCCCACCTGCTGCTGGTGAGACTCGATCTCTGGTCATCATTCCAAAGTTTCACCTCTAATGACCAGTTGAGCTACCCATGCGGGCAAAACAAACAAATGCAATGGTGGAAAGTATAAAATAGTTGCATCTAAGGACAATGTGATTGGACTCTATGGCAACTATCTAAAATCAATTATTGATTTAATACTTGATACATTAACAGAAGTACAGTGTAGATATGTCATAAAATTAAAATTAAACAATTGGAAATTGGAATATTAAAGCAAAGCGAAAAGCCAAAAAAAATAAATAAATCGTGAAATGGCATGAATATTTCAAACCTAACTAGAATAACTTATGAGGGAGTGACTAAGACTATGTGGTCTAATGGTATCCTGGTTGGACTTTCATTTGGAAGATTATTATGAGTTCGAGCTTCAATGTAATAGAGCCAGTAATATTCAAAAAAAAAAAAAAACTTATGAGGGAGTGTTTTGTTTTATTGTTGCTGAAGTTTTACTCAGCACAAACATGATTAGTCTCGAATTCTCGGTATATCATCTTAGTTGAATGGTTGAAAAAATCTATAGTCATACACAAAAAAAAAAATTGTTACCATGTTGATCGATATGTGTAACATATTCTTTCTGACCCTTTTATAGGAACACCAACAAAAAACAAAACAAAAAAAAGGAAGAAGAAAAATAGGAAAATGACAAATGTACTTCTATGAAGTAAAGTATTGTAACGTGTTCTAATTTTATTGGAATAAGAAAATGAAAAAGAATAAATTTATTACCTTTTTTTATCAACTAGATAGATGTAGTGTTGCATTAGCATGAGTTACTTATCATGTGTGGTTGGAGACTACTACATAGAACTGGAGTTTTTATTCCGTACACACCTTTAACTTTCTCTTGTCACCCAAAAAAGTGTAACGAAAAGTGAGTATAATATTCTTTAAAAACATCATTTTTTAAACATAGTAAACTAAAGTAATTAATCTCTCCGTCATATTTTATGTGTCGGGTTCGATAAACGAGGTTTAACTGAAGTTAAATTATTTACAACTTAACTTTTCATAATATTAAGTTTAGAATTAGATATAACATTTATATATTTAGAAACTACGTACGTTAATGGTATTATTAAACACAACAAATCAATTTAAAATTAAAAAAAAAATACTAATCGAAATAAGCAAATAAGAAAGAGTTGGTTATAAAATGGAATAGAATGAGTAATAAGTAAAAGTAAAATGAGTAATAAGTAAGATGTTTAAACTTATACACTAATAATATAGGTGAATCAAAATTTTTGATATCATATAATCATATTAAAGAGTTTTGAATAAGACACTCACTTACAAATCAAACTCTATAAACGATTAACTATCAATTCAAAATGTCTGTTTTTTTTTTTTTTTTTTTTTAATTAAACATTTAAGTGATGATACTGTGTCATCGTAAATATAACACGACGACGTGGGAAGTGACAAACGTTGACCCACATACCCATTTAGGGGTCCCCTTCTAGCTTAGCCAAATTAAAGGCCAAGTCTTTTGATTTGATGAGTTGAGAAGACCCCTCATTATCATATCCTAGCTTACATAAAATACCCACCACTCTCTGTATCCATATATATATTAGTTATTATATATATCCAATCACCATCTATCACACTTCCTCTTCCTGTATGCTGATAGCTGCACTCAATTATACTACACTGATGATGCATAGTTGCAAAACTCGGCCGCCTAGGTACTAGGCGGTACTCATCTTTGTCATTTTTGGCCTATACTTAGCCAAAACTTGGCCGGCCGCCTAAGCGGCCAACTCGGCTGAGTCGGTCAATTTCGTCTGATTTTGACTAATTTCGTTCAATTCGTCCGATTTCGTCTTTCATTAATTATTGATTTTAATATTATTATAATGTTATGACTTATAAATTATCATTATTTTATTTATTTGGAGGTGTTATTTGATTGAATGTTGAAAACAAACTCATTAAAATTGTTAAACTACAAGTCTGTCACTATTTAAAAAAAAAAAAAAATTGGTGCTCGCCTAGCGCCGCCTAGATTCCGCCTAGGCGCTAGGCACTGCCTGGCTGCCCGACTAGCACCTAGCGCCTACTGCAACCTTGTGATGATGTGAAAGAAGTGACATCCATTATAGATGGTGTTGTTTTCTGTTTTGCTAAACGATCTGCGAATCGTCCTGCCTGTACTGTTACTCTGTTGCTCAAAAAGTCGTTTCTATGTCAAGTTGCTAGGAGTTGTCTGCTAGTTCTCATTTTCTGAATAATTGTATTCACATCTGATTTAATGCATTAATCTTTACTTCTAAAAAAACATCTCCAATCTCTCTCCTATTGATAAATCGTGCATGAATACAAAATCTTAATTAATTAGTCCGTCGATTAGCGAAAGTTTTTTGTTTGATACGTCCATTAAATATTCAATAATAGAGATCTATTCCTCATCATCACTCATTACTCCCATCTAGCTAACTCCCTCAATTTAATTTTCTGAAAATTATTTTGCTTGCCGACAATAGAATTCATAGTAAGTGTATGATTTCAAATTAGAAATATAACACACATTGATGATTTTTCACTAAAGATTTGGTTAAAACTTAAAATGACCAAGTGGGGCTAAAGAAAAAAAGGTGCATTAAATGTGATAAAATAACATGTATAAATTGAAATCGAAAGAAATAGTAAAATTAAAAGTAAATTTTTTTTAAAATAAGAGTAACTTATTGACATTCTTAGTTTTAATCAATCAATTATGAATAATATAAGCTGATTTACTTTTAGGTGTTAAAGTAATAATGTAAGATTCACCTAGTATACATATTCAAATAGTGATACATGTTATTTTGATTTCTAAAAATAAACAAGTAAAAATAATTTTATAAATTTTATAAAATTTGTCCAATAATACTAAAACTTGCAAAATAATAACAACAAAGTAAACACCTTTTAGCCTAACCTTACATTCATGTCAAATCTCAAATTAAAAACACCCTCCCCCACTGCAACTTGTCAAATCTCAATGTAAAATCAGCCAACCAAATACTTTTACTCCATTAGCACCCTCTCCTAGGCATACATCCTCATATTTTAAAAAAGAAAAAAATAAAAAAAAGTAACTCACTTTATGTGGTTTAATGCAAAGCTTAGTTGTCCTATGTTGAGTTTTTAAGGATAAGGTTACAAAAATCTGTGTAGTTGGCCTGCCCAATCGTTACTCTCCACCTTTCCCAATCAAATGCCACTCTTTTTATTTGCATATATATCTTTCATATACACATATATCAACAGTTTCAATGCATAGAGAATTCCCCACTTCAAGAAAATCTCCCATACCAAATTACATTTTCAGATTATAACTTAACTAGTTGATTAATCTAAAAAAACTTAATAGTTTTATTTTGCTAGCAGTTTCAAAATGTTGGTTTCACGTGGACCGGTGACATACTCAAGACGCTCCCCAATTGAAGCATGTGCTCATCTCAATTAAAAGTCTAAGCTGATAGTTAGATTGCAAATTAATGGTTATATGATCAACAATACCAACTTAAAAAAAAAATTTAAAAAATTGTTGCATGTTTAAGTGTTTAACCACCATTTTCATCTTTTCCACTTTGTCTCAAAATCATAGTACCACAAGGGTCTAGGGCATGAGTACTACTGTACTTTTTCTTTTTTTCCCCTATGGGGTATTTGGATTCTTTTATAACATTTGTAGTAACTACAAAAGAAACAGACCCACCCACCATTGAGATGAGAGCATGGGACAGAGTGAGAATGAGGGTGTCATGAAAACCATAATTTTCTTTTGTGACTTTCTGTTTCAGTTTCCAGTTTTATAGTTGTTTTTTTGTTTCAGTTATAGTACACTATTATTTCCATATCTGCCCATTGCTTGTCTTCTTCCCTGTGATCTTGCAGGGAGCTGAGCTAGCTAGGTTTGTTTGGAAGCCCTTGCAATCTGTGATTTTGCTTTGCAGATTTCTATAAAAACCAGTACGAATTTCTGGGTTTTCACAACCTTTCTAGTTTCTTCAATTCCCTCCCTGGTTTTGTAGGGTTTGGTAGCTAGCTAGGTTACCATTTATATATACACATATGGTTTCTCAAAAAGTTTAAAAAGTGATTCTTGAAATGGAAGACTACTATGGGTTGGGGAACAGAAACAGAGGAAAGCTGGCAGCGGAATATGAAGAGTTTCAGGAAGAAGAAGTGTGGGCTACTGCTAATACTGAAAGGGAAACCTCACCATCAAAGGTGATGATGATGAGGAAATCTTCTGCGGGCGTCTTCTTGGCGGTTGCCGGTGGCTCCGAGAACAGGCGGCCGTGAACGGAGGTGCAGCAGGGCGGCGGAGCAGTCGTCAGCTCCGGTGAGTATTCCTGACTGGTCCAAGATTTACTGCAGGAAAAGTGCGCCATGAAAGGGGATAGTGAAGGAGATGTTGAAGAAGAAGAAGAAGAAAGATGATGATGATAAATGGGATGGTCCCACCGCACGAGTACATAGCTAGGAGGCTTGCAAGAACTCAGATCGCATCTTTCTCCATGTGTGAAGGTGTTGGGAGGACCCTGAAAGGAAGAGACCTCAGCAAATTGAGAAATGCCATCTTGACCAAGACCGGCTTCCTCGAAAAATAACATGCGTCCCCACATTGATTACCGATGCAAACCCAGACAGATATATAAGGTTCGGGTTAAATTCAAGCTCGGGTTCTAAGTCATATCGTATTCTTATTTTGAGCGGCGAGGAAAATCAACAGTTACTGTTTTCTTGAAATTATATTATGTTACCCACTGGGCATAGATGTAGCAGATGAGATGTGATGTGTTTTTGGTTGTTGCCCATTTTTGAGCTGTTTTCTCAGGAGAGAAAAACCAAAGCTACGGCGTATTATGTAGAGCAGTATGTGAGGTTTTTTGTCTGTTGTGTTGTGTCTTAATGGTTGTTCTTCTACCCTGCTATCTGCTTTCTTGATTATATTTTGGAGTTATCCACTCCCAATTTCATTGTTGTTAAGAATTTTTGGTGCTCTTATTATTTCTTTACAATCTTATTGTATAAGTCCGTACCGACATATGGTTATCCAGATTTCTGACCATAATAATCATGATACTTTTTTTTTTTTCACTTTTAAGTATTAAATCATTTGTTCTATGATGCAATCAAGAGAGAATAATAATAACAATATTAAATGGAATTTATTTATTATATATTTTTCAACGAGTCAATACTGTCTCCATTGAGGTTCAAATCCACGATTTCTCGCTTGGAAGAGTTACTTTATACCGCTTGACTACAAGTTCTTTAACTTATTATATGTTTTTATCATTAAAAGTTAGGTATTCCTATAAAGTTCAAACTCACACCATACATATAATTTTTATATATAAAGAAAGTGAAATCCGATTAAGATATTGAAACCAACCAAAGTATATGATTGCTGGAGTTTAAATTAATATGCATGTTTAAACGCTTTTAGGAGACTAGCTTTAAATTATATGTATGGTGTGAGTTTAAATTTTAAATGGGTTTGATTGAAATTCCACTAAATTACCAATGCAAAATAATTGAAGCCTTTACAAAGACGTTTGGTTAGATGTAATTTAGTTGTAATTAAATTGTAATTCAATGAAGGCCTCAATTATAGGGTTTAGTGGGAGGGAATTATAATTCCAAGAAATTGCAATTCTTTCCTTTTGTCGAATTGCAATTTATGGAATACCCCATGAATTGCAATTTCAATGTTTGTGGGAAAGGAAAAAAAAAAAAAGAAATGACAAAAATACCCTGGTTGATTGTTATTATTATTAGAAAAAATTTCAATTTTGTCCATTGACTATTGAGGTTGTGGTTAATTGCAACACTTGATTTTCAAAATAATAATATAATACATTGACTATGCAAGTCTTATCAATTTTGGTCACGTCGGCCAAATTACCGGCCAAATGTGACCGGAAATTTTTAACTCATTAAATAAAGGGGCAAAAGCGTCATTTCATGTCATTCAAACATCTTCTTCTCCAACCGGCCTCCTTCTAGCTTTTCTCCGATCTCCTTCTCCGACAATCAAGCTCATCGCTTTCTTTCTCCTTGTGCTTCAGTAGATTGAGAAAGTAGATAATCTAACTTGACTCTTTTGCCCTTCTGGCCCCCAACATTTACACAAAATTGTACAAAAGCTCAATCATCAATGGAACAATGGGTAATGTCAACAAGCATCACCGTACCATAGCACATGATATTATTTCCCCAAAAGGCGCTATCATATCGCCACAAGCATATATGGTGCACCTTTATTCATGGTACTCGAAAATAACTCACCATTTGTAGCAAATAAAATACTATTGTCTCCATTCTTATCTTTTCTTTCTCATGAAAAGAAAGGAGAAATCCAGAAAAGAAGCAATATTTAATTTACATGTCACCTTAAGAACTATCCTAGCTCGGGGAGAGACGTCCAATTTGACCTTTTACAAGGACTTGTTGCAACATTAAATTAAATGAGGATGGTAAAAGAACCTTCCAAAGGTTGCTCCCACACTACCGCTGGTGAGACTTGATCCTGGTCATTCTTCCAAAGTTTCACATTTATGACCAGTTGAGCTATCCATGAGAGCACAATATAATCAATCATCATATTAAGCGTTAAATAAGAAGATTTTATTTATTTATTTATTTCTCAATGTATAAATTTTACCTAATCATGCCTCTTTGTCGAAAAGCACTATGATTAGATAAATCTTTAATTCCAACAAGCAACAATAGGTGATAGAATACTTTGCCCAAAGTCTAAATTATATTTTCCACCACCATTACCCAACAACATACTTTAATTTCTTAAATCCCCACTTGAAATATAATCAATGCCCCTTTTTCCATTCTAAACTACAACAATATAACTATGACAACATTAATCATGCACAACAACAATAAAATATATATGGAGTAATTAATATAGAGGACCTGCCGTGAGATTCAAATTTATCTAATCAATTGTCAAGATCAAATGTTCACCACTACATAAAAAATTATATCTAATAATGAATACACAACTTTATTTCTTTATACTTGCATAATAGTCAGAATCACGTTTCTAACGAGGATGCAGGACTCGACCCTCCGAACCTCCGCCAAACAAAATTATTATTGGAAAAGAAATGATAATTAAACATTAATTAAAGAACGGCAATGCGTTTCATAGATTAAACCTTAAAGATTTAGTATTTGAAAACAAACGTTTATCCTATACTCTATTTTCTATATTAATATATGATTATAGAAGTTCGTTAGCACCTTAATTTAATTTAAGGAGACTGTACAGTACATTAAAGAAAAAAATTCAACTGCATCGCAGGCTAATCGTCTAAGCTGCAAGGCTGCTTCAAACTGGCATGTAATACATGGCGGCCATCATCGAATCCTCAAATATATATCGAAAGTAATATAAAATAAATTTTAAAAATGATAATTATAAAGTAGCTTAGAAGAGATATAATTACTATGCATCCTTTCAAGTACTGAGATTGAAGATTTTGGTCGTAATTAAATTATAATGCATGAATTTGGTCTACGCTCAATCAAATAAAAAACTTACATGTAGTATATTTAACAATAGATTGGAAAATAAGTTTTTATTGATGATCCGGACCAATATTCTTGCATAAACCTTAACATAATAATAAATATTTGATTTCTGCTGCCTGGCCGCTCACTAAACAAAATTGGTGTTTATAGAGATTGGATTCTGCATAGATGTAAATAGAGAGGTATTTATATATATAATATATATAATCTTATAATTAGTATATAAATAATATAATATATTATATATTATATATTATTATATATGAGGTTGGGTGTCCAGAGATGGAATAAATAGAATTGAGAAGGTCATAGATGCATAATTAAAGGATGTGGTAGTGTAAAAGGCAGATTACAATATTGTATTCCTAGTTTAAACGTATAACACTAGTCTATGAAGGGTACGTAGTAATATTAGTTATGGTATTTGTGACCGGACTTGAAATAGGTGATTATGTTAATTCCTATTTATTTATTAACGTGCATTGTTCGTGCTAATAAGTAAGTTTAATTATCATATGAATTCAATTTATTACTAGTAATATTAGTTGCTAACGTGACATTTGCTGTGCAATTGAGGAGTGAATGGTGTAGGAAGGATCGTTAGAAGGTCACTCCGAGTATGCCTTTTTGAGGCAAAGTTGTTGTAACCTTAGTATATTCTCGTTGACAGACGTTTGCGAGACTACAACTAGACAAAACCGTTCTAGCACGCGACTCATTAAATAAAAGGGATTAACATTTTGCCAAATTGATCGACAATAAGATTCCTTTATTTGATTGACGGCTTTCAATACCGGAAGTCTAAATAATTTATGGATGTAGTATGGAACAATAATAAATGATAGAATACACACTTATAACAGTCCAAACCATAATGAATGTTTTTTATAACAAATTGCGATAACTATTAATCATTCGTAAATAAAACTCAGTAAGGCAATACATATGGTTGCGATCAGATGACTGGCTAGGTTATTAGAAGTATATACAGTGTTGTATGAATTATTGATATGAAGAGTTAGCTTTATTATAAGTTTTTTTTTATTCGACGATATAAATAAATAAGTCGATATAGTATGTTATATATTCCGAATACATATATCAATTAAGAGAAACTTAAATACTCAACACTACAGAAATAATTATTAGTACCCTACCAAAAAGTTATATTGGTAATATTATCAGTGAATAATTATAATAAAATTAACTATGTCACCTACCTATATACCTTTGTTTTAACAGAGTGCTAGCTGTTCATCCAGGTTAAGTATGATCTTGTCTGCTATGCAACACCAAACATAATAAAATTGGTAGCGAAAGGCCAACCTCAATAATAATTTAAAAATGACATATTTCACATTTATAATAAGTATGATTTTTCTTTGGTTAAAAAGGAGAGATGAGGAGAACATTTACTATATATGATTTGTATGTCAATTGTTGTATCATATCCATTAATTTATAGGCTAATCTGAAAATAAAAATAAATAATAAATATTACTAATATAATGTTATAAGTATTAATAATGTAAGATGGCATTTGCATCGTATTATATTATATATACCTTAATAACTAATGTCACTTAATAACTGTATTTTTGATATATAAAAAAAAAAAATCAACAAAGAATTCACATAATATAATCAAATACGGGATATACGAAAAAATTATTAACATGTAATGCTTGTAAGTTACCGAAATATATAACATTACCCCCTTTTGTACTAAAAGATCAAATAAAATGAACAATTTTTTTCTAAATATGTCATTTTGATCGTAACTCTTAACCTTACAAAAAATTTGTGAAATAATTATGGGGTGGGGGAGAGGTTGGAGATAGGAGTTGGTGCGCGGGTAGGATAAGTAGATGCAAATATAGCATTGAATTTGCCACAACCCAACAACAAAAAAAGGAGGTTGATTTATATTTGATATATGTATTTAATCAAAAGTAGGTGAGGACCAAAAGTTCAAAGAAACAAATCTATAATTTCCAATATGTACTGACGAGGTTGGAAGGATTCTTGAACAAAAACTTGGGTCGATTAACGTACGTGGGACAAGAATCTAAACAAAAACGTGTGATGTATGTTTATAATTATTAAAATTTTCTTTAAAAGTTTTAAATTTTTTAATAGTCAGCAAATTATACAAAGGAAATAAATTATATTATAAAAATTTTGTACGTTAAATTCGATCAAAATGATATTAGAAAAAAATTGTCAAATTTATTTGATCTTTTGTACAAAAGGGGTAATGTTATATTTCCTTACAAAGATTACATGTTAATAATTTTTTCGGTATCCCGTATTTGATTATTATGTGAATTCTTTGTTGATTTTTTTTTTTATATCAAAAATAACATTTTAAGTGACATTAGTTAGGTATATATACGATGCAAATGCCATCTTTACATTATACTTAACATTATATAGTAAAATTTATTTTATTTTATTTTCAGTTAGCCTATAAATTAATGATATGATACAACAATTGACAACAATCATATATATAAATGTCTCCCTCTCTCCTTTTAACCAAAAAAAATCATATATATAAATGTGAATATGTCATTTTAAATTATTTGAGTTGGCCTTTCGTACCAATTTTATTTGTTTGGTTGTTTTGCATAGAGACAAGATCATACTTAACCTTGATGAACAGCTAGCACCTGTTAAACAAAGGGGTAGTGACATAGTAAATTTTTTATATAATATATATTTTCATTGGTATTAGCTTATTGTTAGTTGGATTATATTTATTATGTCGAATAAAAAAAAACATTAAAACATCTTCTTCTACACTAAGAAAAGTAATATGCCAATTTGCCAACCTTGCTAGGTTTATTTAGATATGTATCCGGCAATTGTTTGGTTGGAAATGTTCTCATTTTTTGTCCAAAAATCCAAAATAACTTTTCGACCAATTCCACTTTGATCGTTTAACTATTCTTTTTTTTTTTTTGTTTTTGTTTTTGTTTTTGTTTTTTTGTTTTTTGTTTTTATCATCCTGCATTTTTCTTCAAGAAACCTCTCACAAACCCTCATTTCTTTGGCTTGGGCGATAGAAAGACTGCATCTTTGCGTGTGTTGGCTTTTCTCTGCTATTCATTTTTTCCAGTTTTCCGCACTCTTACCCAAAATATACAGAAACTAACGTAATATATAAGCATGCACTCTCACTTGTGTAATTGAGAATGATTAATTTATAATTTACATACAGAATCTGGGATGGTGATGATGTTTCTGTGGTGTCTTAAATGTGCAGGAAGAGATCAAAGTTGGAATCTTGACATGGCTGCTAAGAGCTCTTTCAAGCTTGAACACCCTTTGGGTATTCATTCAACCTTTTTAACTTGGGTTTCTTCATTATATTCTTCTGCATCTGATCTGCTGCTTATATTACATTCTTCTTTAATTTACATATATCTATCCATGTTGTGATGATTGAATCTCTGAAATCTTTGGTTTGTTTTGGTAAGAATTGCGGCAAAAAGAATCTGATCGCATAAGGGAGAAGTATCCGGATAGGATTCCAGTAAGATACTGCAATTTTGATGATGATGATTTTCTTATTGATATGGTACGGTGTTGCTATAGTGCTTGATTCTTTCTGTTAATTGACAACCTTATTGTGTTAACATTCATCAGGTGATTGTTGAGAAGTTAGAAAGGAGTGATGTTCCTGATATTGATAACAAAAAGTAAGCTCTCATCTTTCTTCCCTAGGTTCTCAATATGTAATAGACTTTTTTTAGAGTCTTTTTGTGACATTTTGAGTTTCTTATTATTTTTAGTCTTGGCAAGTTTTTCGGTCAAACTTCTCTTAAAAACAATAGTTAATTCAAGTAATATTTGGTTAGGAAACTCGTCAGAAGAATTAAAAGTAGTACTTTCTCCGTCCCATTTTATGTATCGAGTTCGGTTACTGATGTTAATTAATCAAATTTTTCATAAGAAAGATCAGATCAGAGTGATGTGTTGTTTTTGGTTGTATAGATACCTTGTACCTGCTGAACTTACAGTTGGGCAGTTTGTGTATGTGGTTCGGAAGAGGATCAAGATTCCTGATGAGAGAACAGTATTCATGTTTGTCAATAACACACTTCCACCAACTGGTCAGCAAACAACTATCTGAGTTTCGATCTTAACAATTAATCTTCTTGATTTTGGCTTAATTAATATATACATACATTCCTTTTATATCTGTCTGCAGCTGCATTGATGTCAGCAATTTTCGAGGAAAACAAGGATGAAGATGGCTTCCTTTACATGACTTACAGTGGAGAAAACACATTTGGGTTCAATGAGTTGTAAAGATAGATGTTAATCTGTATGTTTCTGTAAATCTGTCCAGCATATATAGAATGAAGTTGGTAATAATTGTAAATTCTCTGGCATTCTTTATCAACACTAGCATTTGTTAGGAAATCTTTAACGTTTAGCTCACTGATTTAATAGACAGTATTTGAGAGAAAGAGACCAAAATTCGAATCTTAACTGAAAATTATATTCAAAGTGGACAGATCTCTTTTGCCAGTGCAATAATTTTGAATCTTTGATCACACGTATGATTTATAGTACATTCAAATTCAATATATACACCGTATTAGAATGATGATATATATAAATGAGGATAGATTCGCCGATTAAGAACAAAAACAGAATCCAACAGCCAAATGCTGTTTGCTGGTCCGGCCGCCACATCACGAAAATGCTGACTAAGATTAGAAATCTCAGTGAGTTCGAAAACACGTCCAGATTCAATGAATCTACAATGCCATCGTTTACTCAGACCCTCTTTTAGGCCCTCTCCACTTCTCTCCCATTCTTGAAGACCTCGAAATTTCAATTTCTGTGTTTACAATGGCGTTGGCTTTCAGTTCTTCAACAACAATTCACGGTTCTTTTACTGGAAAACCCAAAGGTACCCGTTGTTATTATTTGTGTCAAGATTAAAACTTTACATGGTTTTTGATAAATTCAGCTAATTTTGAGGCACGGGTTTGGATTTTCTTGATTAAAGTTGGACCTTTTGGGAGTATTTTGCAGCACTACAAATGGGATATTTTCAGCCGTTGGATAGGGCTCATAATCAACCAACGGCACTGAGCTTTTCCCGGAGACATTCTGCGGTGAAGCCATTGAATGCTAACGAGTCAGTTGTTGTCTCAGCAGCAACAATTGCAGCTCCTGGTATGCTGTGAATTGTCTGTCCCTCTGGTTTATGTATGATTCTGAGGATTGAAATGACCGGTTTGCCATTTGGTATATGTGAAATTTGCAGAGGTTACTGAGAAAGTAGGGGCAGAAGGCTATGAAAAGCTTGCTAAGCAGCTGGAAAATGCTTCTGCTCTTCAGATTATAGATAAAGCCCTTGAGACATTTGGGGATGACATTGCTATTGCTTTCAGGTTTAGTTACAGAACCAAATTTTAAGGATAATTTTTGGTGTTTGTCTTGATTTTCAGTTGCAATAAGTTTGGATCTTTATAGAATTATTATAGTCTTGACTAATTGTCTGTCCATCTCTTTTGGTTATAGATGTGGTTCATTTTTTGAGTCTTAATTCGAGATATTGTTAGCCTTTGGAATCAAAGGCTGCCGTAAAATTTAGGATTTGTAATGATATACTGATTTTAAACTTGTTTTTGCACTGTATATTGATATATGCTGTATGTAATTATATTACAGCGGGGCAGAAGATGTTGTTCTGATTGAGTATGCACGCTTAACTGGCAGACCCTTTAGAGTATTCAGTCTCGATACTGGGAGGCTAAACCCGGAGACTTATAGGTTCTTTGACACAGTCGAGAAACATTATGGCATTCGTGTGGAATACATGTTCCCTGATGCGGTTGAAGTTCAGGGGCTAGTGAGGAGCAAGGGGCTTTTCTCGTTTTATGAGGATGGTCACCAGGAGTGCTGCCGTGTGAGGAAGGTGAGGCCGTTGAGGAGGGCGCTAAAGCAGTTACGCGCCTGGATCACTGGGCAACGGAAGGATCAATCCCCTGGCACTCGATCTGAAATTCCAGTTGTGCAGGTAGACCCCTCGTTCGAGGGGCTGGATGGCAGCTTGGTGAAGTGGAACCCTCTGGCAAATGTGGATGGAAAGGATGTTTGGGAGTTGTTGAGAGTGATGAATGTGCCTGTGAACTCGTTGCATTCCCGGGGCTACATCTCCATCGGGTGTGAACCCTGCACCAGACCTGTCCTCCCCGGGCAGCACGAGAGAGAAGGGAGGTGGTGGTGGGAAGATGCAGCTGCCAAGGAATGCGGTTTGCACAAAGCCAACGTTAAGGACACATTAATCTCGAGTGCCAACACCATCGAACGTGACATTTTCAATACCAACAACATTGTAACCTTAACCAGGCCTGGAATCGAGAACATGTTGAAAATGGCAGCAGACAGGAAGGACGAGCCTTGGGTTGTCGTTCTTTACGCCCCCTGGTGCCGCTTCTCCCAGGTAATATAATCAACCCCTGACCCCGTATTAGTCTTCCCGTTGAGCATAAAAGAACTATGATTCAATTCCCTGCAGCCATGGAAGAATCATACACTGAACTGGCAGGGAAGTTAGCAGGGTCTGGTGTGAAGGTTGCAAAGTTCAGGGCAGATGGTGAGCAGAAACCATTTGCACAGCAAGAACTGCAGCTTGTGAGCTTCCCCACCATCCTTTTCTTCCCCAAGAACTCATCTCGGCGATCAAATACGCGTCGGAGAAGAGGGACACAGACTCCTTGCTGGCTTTTGTGGATGCCCTCAGATGAAGTCCTCACAATCTGTAACTTCTTCTTCCACAATCCATAGATCCAATAATTGTACATATTAGTTTTCTTCAAATGGAAAATGGATGTTCATCATCCACTTTACAGATGTAATAAGCAGTGGGAACATTCCTGCAAAAGCATTTTTACAGAAAACCATTTCCACCTACATCTAATCATCACTCCATAATAATTAATAATACAGCTGCTTTGACATCTGTCATACAATGTAGGCAGTTTTGGTCATTTCAAGTTAAGAATCCAAGGTCCACCCCTTCAATTCAAAATAGTTTATACTCTCCTACAACCCAACCAAGTTAGTTAGATTGCTTATTTAATAACTACAAGATTACAAGTTCGTGGCTATTGGTCTTCTTGGTTTGAGCTGGTCGTACATGGGTAATCTAGGCTGATTTACCTTCTTTTGATCCTTTGCTAACTAGGGTCACAAGACGAGGTTTACCTAATGCACACTTTTGAATAGTGACTGTAGGTTTTCCTCGTCACCCAAATAGTTTATATCCTAAACCCTAAAAGCTCTCACTTTCCGTCTCGAGCTTTTTCAAGTGCCTGTATATGGTGTTGGCAAGCGAAAAATTTCACACGATTTTTCTCGATTATTGTAACCTTACTTTTAAATGATTAATTAATCGAGTTATGTGTTGGCCACCCTGCAATTCAAGATCCATCCAAGTAGGCAAGAAGTTCATCTTTACCTACTATGCATAATGCATCACAAAATCAAGCTACAAAAACTAATTTTGTACAGTGCCCTGTGGAGCTTATAGACAAATGTCCCTGTAAAAAGGCCCCAATTATTAATGCAAATGACTAATAAACTTTTGTATCCATTCATGGTGATAAAAAGGATAAAGGGCAGTTAGGCTGCCATAGTGCCATCATCTTTGAAAACTTTCCATCCACTTTTAATCTACAGAGCAAAGTAGATTAGATTAGTTTATAGGGTATCATTTAAATAACTATGTTCTAAAACATTAGAAAAACGTCAGATAATCCTCAAAGATTATTCCCTTGTTTGTCGGTCCTCAGCTCAAAGGGTTTTTATTACTCATTTCACAGCCAAAGTCAGATCCAACAGTGTTCTTTTACTTGAGTCCTTTCTCTTCTTTCAACGCCAGATCTTACAAGTCAAAACCTCTCTCAAACAGTAAACAGAAAAACATCAAACAGCAGCCTAAATTTCCTGGGATATTATGCAAACGTTAACGAGGTCTGGGGTGGAAGATGGTACAAGAAAACCTCAAACCTCTCCTTAATGGCGATTTCTAAGCACGCCCTTTTCCTCTCCGTGTTCCTCGTTGTCGTCGCCATTGCTCCAAGCTCCCACCTTTACCCAGGTGCTATTTCCAAAATCCAACCCTTTAATTAGTTACTGTAATTTTTGTTTTTGGGTGTCAAAGTTTCAATCTTTTGCAGAGGTTAAGGTTCAAGGTCAAGAAGAGCCATATGTGGGGGTGAACATAGGCACAGATGTTTCCAATTTCGTGTCTCCAGCAGACTTGGTGTCTTTTCTGCAATTGCAGAAGATAACACACATAAGGGCTATATGATGCTGACCCTGAAATGCTCAAGGCTCTTGCCAAGACTAAGATTAGGGTTATTGTGAGTGTGCCCAACAATCAGCTTCTTGCCATAGGGTCCTCCAACACCACTGCTGCTGCCTGGATTGGGCGCAATGTGGCTGCTTTTTACCCACAGACTCTCATTACTGCCATTGCTGTTGGGGATGAAGTGTTGACCACTGTTCCCAGCTCAGCTCCTTTGCTTATGCCTGCAATTGAGTCTCTGTACAGTGCTTTGGTGGCTGCTAATTTGCATACCCAATCAAGATTTCAACCCCTAATGCTGCTTCCATTGTTTTGGACCCGTTCCCGCCTTCCCAGGCCTTTTTCAATCAGTCGTTGAGCTCGGTTGTGTCTCAATTGCTGCAGTTCTTGTCCAGGACTCAGTCTCCTTTGATGATGAATTTGTACCCATACTATGTGTTTATGCAGAACAAGGGGGTTGTGCCTCTGGAGAATTCGCTTTTCAAGCCCTTGACACCGTCCAAGGAAATGGTGGACCCGAATACTTTGCTTCACTACACTAACGTGTTTGATGCTATGATTGATTCTGTGTATTATTCGATGAAGAATCTGAATGTTACGGATGTGGTGGTTCTTGTTACTGAGACAGGGTGGCCTTCGAAGGGGACTCTAAAGAGCCCTATGCTACAATTGACAATGCTGACACCTTTAATTCCAATTTAATTAAGCATATTTTCGATCATGCTGGAACGCCATTGCATCCGGAAATTACTTCTAATGTGTATATATACGAGTTGTTCAACGAGGATTTGAGGTCACCTCCAATTTCCGAGGCTAATTGGGGGTTGTTTTATGGGAATTCAACTCCTGTTTACTTGCTTCATGTATCCGGAAGTGGTACATTCTTGGCTAATGATACGACGAACCAAACATATTGCATAGCCATGGACGGGATTGATAAAAAGACTTTGCAGGCGGCTTTGGACTGGGCTTGTGGCCCGGGGATGGCAAATTGCTCAGAAATTCAGCCAGGGGAGAGCTGTTATCAGCCTAATGACGTGAAGAACCATGCGTCTTATGCATTCGATAGCTATTACCAGAAAGAAGGAAAGTCTATTGGTTCTTGTGACTTCAAGGGTTCTGCTACAATCACCACCACTAATCCAAGTAAGTGCACATAATACTACTTCATAATATGCCATTCAATATACAGTTAGTGCTAAAAGAATCTTGAGATTTTAGACGTAAATTGGATAGCTTTATTTGGTTTACTGTCACAAAACGACTTTAACCTTGTTGGCAATATAGTTATCGTCCTTTAGGTAACTTGACCATGCTTACAGCAACCTTATTATTCAAGAATTTTGCTTCCCGTTACATATAATGATCACGGGCTTTACTCTGCAGGTCACGGGAGCTGTGTGTTTCCTGGAAGGTAAACAAAAGTTTCAATTCTTTGCTGTCGTTATTGTCCTTTCTTTCTCCTCGTCATTCTCGTTTCCAAATTCTTGATTTATGGAAAGTTTGTAGTTATGAACTTTTAAGTCTGAATTCTTGTGGGTGCAGTAAGACTGCAAGCAATAACAGAACAAGCCAGACGGTGAACACAACAATAGCAAGCGGTGCATGCACTATAAGACTCACCCCTGCACGTCACACCCAAATAAGTGCGTTCAGCAAAGTTGTGCACATTTTCTGGGGCGTTGTCTTCTGTTTGATTTGTTATTCATTCCACTCGTGACAAAAATTGTTCAGGTACCAAAATCCTAAGCATTTTCTTTAGAAGAATGATGATATTGTTTAAAGTGGACTCTCATTATACTGCTAACAGTTTGCAGATAGAAGCTTATTTTTTGAGGCACGATGGAGGGGCGCTCTGTAAAAATGTTGTATTTAGTGAAATTCTTGAAAGCGTCGAAGACAGCAATAAAACGGAAGAAGGTTGGAACCTTGGGTGGGCATCGAAAGGTGAAGGACGAACAAAATCAAATCTTTTGTTTTAGGACAGCTTGGTTCCTTTTTTAGAGAAACTGAAGAACATAAACTGCTTCTCCTCCTCCAGATTTCTATGGCCCTATTCAATTCATGGGTTGTGCAAGGAAATAAAGAATGTAGTACCTGCATTTTGGCAGTGAGGGGCTTCTCCATTTAATGTAAATTAGATGTAAAAATCACATTCACTAATCTATGATCATTTTGTGTTTGTGTTGATGGCATGGCATGGTCTCCCTAATATTTGTTAATTTTTATTGTATGGGTTGAAGGGAGAGGAGAAGATCACAAGGTGAAAGTTGTGTTGAATTGAAGAACTATTTGAGTAAGTTGACAGTCCCCACGCAAAAATCCATTCATAGCTGTTTTTGGATTTTGTATGGCAATTTCTTTTAATTAGAGCCGTCAAAATGTACTTTGCTTGAGCCGATCCATCGTGAGTTCGAAAATAGCAGCCTGTCAAAGAATGGATTTTTTTGACCTGCTCTGTCTAGGCCCGTGGGCTGGCAGGCTTTGGCCCTCCTCCCCAACCCGTATTAATAGCTCTACTTTTAATGCATTCCCACTTTGTTTTTTTTTTTTTAATTTATATATATGAAATAAATGAAAAGGGCTAATCCAAGACCAGACAAACATTAGGAGATCAGAAGAGGAATTTAGGCTTTAGAACCCAAGCCCAATTTGCAAACCCCATTTTGACCCAATATTGAAAACCAACTTGGGCTGAATTTTGAAACCTCATGGCCCACGTAGACATAAACAAATGCTTATACCGTGAATAAGGATTTACATAACAAAATAAACTCATGATATAAGTTGTAATAATCTAAAAATAAATTTATACCAAAATAAAATAAATTTATATATATATATATATATATATATATATATATATATAAAAGACAATATATAAAAAATAAAGATATATTAATAATTAAGATCCATGTAGCAAAATGGATCTTAGGTCCATGATATAATTTTTTACAAAACAAAGTTGTACGGTTTGATTTTAACTTGAGAAACAAGTAAATTAACGTTCTTGTTTCCAAAAAAAAAAGAAAAAAGAAGAGGTTCTTATTTAAGTACGTGTATAGATAGTTTTGTCTTTTTAGGAAGCTATAGATAGTGTAGTGTACTTGAATTATAATTTCTATTCTTAATCGAACTGAGAATTTCTATTCTTTTATTTTTTTTTGGAAACAACAATTTCTATTCTTAATCCAACTGTAATTTGTATGCGTTATCCTATTATAACTGGTATTAGTATCTAGTACAAACTATAAATACACCTGGATCTCCTCTTACTTTTTCATTGCTTCTTCCTATCATACTGTTATATTCTATATATTCTCTTGTTGGTTTTCTTTAGTTTGGTAATCCAACAATGGCTGGCGGTGGAATTGCTCATGCATCTACCAAGGAATATCCCGGAAAACTTACTGGATATGTCATTGTTACTTGCATGGTGGCTGCCATGGGTGGTCTGATTTTTGGTTATGATATCGGGATTTCAGGTATATATAATTACAAGTTTTTTCCCACATATATATGTATAAAGTTTAATGGTTATCTTAATAAATTATTGAAAATTGATGTTATATTGTTTCTTGGAATTTTTGCTAGGGTGTGACTTCAATGGATTCCTACTTGGAAAGGTTTTTCCGGACGTTTATATAAAGCAGAGCCTGGATTCTTATCCACGAATCAAGTACTTAAGTTTAACAGCGAACTCTAACCATGTTTACGTCTCGTTGTACTGGCCGCCCCTGGTATCCTCCATGCTTGCCTCTTATGTCACCAGAAATATTGGGGCGGAGGACTTCCATGGATGCCGGAGGTTCATCTTCGCGTCCGAGACTCTCCTCAACGGCTTCGCTCAAGCTCTTCTGGATGTTGATCGTTGGCCGCGTTTTGCTGGGTTTGCATTTGGGATTGCCAATCAGTATTCTCGATCCCAATTCATCATTGTGTCTTAAATTAGATTCGTACTAAATGCAGTAGCGGCTGAGGAATAAGGCAATTTCCAGGGTGAAATTCCCTTTTCACGAATTGCTCGAATTTTAAAATTTTTTGTTTGTATTGTGCAGTCTGTTCCACTTTATCTATCAGAGATGGCGCCATCAAAATACAGAGATGCACTCAACATTGCTCCAGCTTTCATCACAGTGGGATCGTGTAATAGCCATATGTGGCCCAACTATTCTTCGCCAAAGATCTCATGGTGGTGGCGATTGAGCTGGGAGGTGAGGCGCGTTGGTTCCTGCTCTCATACAACAATTGGTTCCATCTTCCTCCCGGACACCCCAAACTCCATGATTGAGCGTTGGGAACCACGGGAAGCCAATCCAGGTTATAACGAATCAGGGAGTAGATAACGTGGACAAGAGTTCAACGGACTTGGTTGCTGCTAGCTATGCTTCTAACCAAATCAAGATCCCATGAAAAACCTCTTGGAAAAGGAAATCGGCCCCATTTGTAATTCAATGATGATTCCATTCTTCCAGCAACCACTGGCATCAAATTCATCATGTTCTAATGCCCCGGTCATTAGTTCAAAACTGTTGGTGTTTGGAAGCAATGCTTCTCCTTGTATCTTCGTGATTAACCGGCGCTGTTTAATGCTCTAGCTACTTTTGGTTTCAGTGCATCGTTGATAAGCCTGGGAGAAGTTCTTCTTCCTTGAAGCGGAATTCAAATGCTTGATTTGCCATAACGCAATTCATTCTACACTTCTATCGATTCAACCTTCCTTAATTAATAAGATGATAATTTCTTTAATTAATCTTAAACAATCTGCTGCTGTAGATTATTGTTTACAATTTGCATTGTGGTAATATCGATATCACGGAAGAAATCCGGATTGGCCCCAAATGGTTTCTGCCAGTGGTCGTTATTTCATCTGCGACATACGTGCTGGGATTTGCATGGTCGTGGGGGCCTCGTGTTGGCTCGTGCCCAGTGAAATATCCCCGGTTGGAGATCGAATCACAGCTCAAGCATCAACGGTTCCGTCAACATGATCTTCACCTTGTTCGTGGCCTCACAAGTCTTCCTCAACATGCTGGGGGTGTCACTACAAGTTTTGTATTGTTCATCTTCTTTTCCTTTTGGGTTTGCATTACACTGTTTTGTTTATATTCCCCTGTTGTCTTATACTAAAACATTCCCATTTATACATTATCGTTTCTTAAATAACATTCTTTCTTTAAATAATTACACTTGCAATTTATTATCTTATAAATCAAATCATATATTTATATGTTGGTTAGTGGAGTTAGATATATATTATTATTATATTATTATTTTTTTATTTTATCAAATATATTCTATACTTATGTAACTTTATTAAAATTTTAATATTTACACGCCGCGGGGCGTGGCCCCTAATATTTTTTTTTGAAACTTTTAGTAATTGTAATAATATTCTATATTAAATATTCCATTCATAATGTGAATTTTATTTTATTTTTATTTATTACTAAAATAAATAAATTTGTTAAAAATAAAACAAAAACATTAAAAATTAAGGAATCTTATATTTTTTAATTTTGTTCTTCGTTATTAACACACTTCTTTCTTTAACATTCATCATTTATTCTATTTATAATTTGAAAAATGTGGAGTATTCTCAATATTGATAACAAAAATTATAATAATCATGGATTTCATAAAAAGGATTCTATTCAAGAATATTTATATGAATAATTAATGAATTTATGATTAAAAACATAATATCATTTATTGTTATTTTTCTCATCAAATACTTGACCATTAAACTAAAAAAGTATAATGCACATATTAATATTGCTTATTTTTCACTTTACACAAACCTCCTGCCAACAGAGTATTAAGATGTGTATAATTATGAAAAATAGCAAAATACATTTATCTTTCTAATCTATAATTTTTTACTAGTTACCACTGTTTTATAATTTGCTTTCCCTAATTTTTTTTACCAATCATATATTATTTTCATAATTATAATGAAAATTAGTTAACTTTACTAATAAAAAATTTTTTTCTAACCCAATTTTTGGATCTAAATATCAATTCAATTTTAATTTAATAATTTTTAATTTCTTTTAACTGGTTTAATTTGGGTATTTTAAAAGTTGTATTATACTGAATT
Source organism: Ipomoea purpurea (assembly GCA_009835305.1). Lineage (NCBI taxonomy): Eukaryota > Viridiplantae > Streptophyta > Magnoliopsida > Solanales > Convolvulaceae > Ipomoea > Ipomoea purpurea. The sequence goes on from VALG01000500.1 coordinate 35,026, forward strand.
CAGATTTAGTTGGTATATATGTTACTATTTGATAATTCATAAATAATCTTTTAAATTCTTCAAAATTTTATTATTATATTATTATGTGAACCATATTTATAAAATTACAAATCGTTTAAATTTTTTAAAATGGTAACTAGAAATATTTTTTTAACCCAACCACTAAACCCAATCAGAAAAAAAAAAAAAAAAAAAAAAAAAAAAAACAATTGATTGATTTCAAGATATAAATTTTAATTCATCATTAAATCATTTAGAAATTTAAGTTAATTCTATTCCTACTATTAATTAACAAACTCCTTACCCTACCAGGGATCACAATATATTATCCTTTTCCATTCACTCTACCCAATATTGTTTACAAATTTCCTTTTTTTTGCTACATCTAAATATTTCAAACCTACCATTTCTTTTCATATCGATCCACTCATCCATATTTTTCCAAAAAATAATAAAATAATAATACAAAATACCCCAAAAAATAAAAAAAAACAAATCAAACAAACAAACAATAAAAAATACAAAAAGGTACGTACTTGTGTAATTTCACTAACATTATATTATTACCTCAATGTCTCTATAAATTTTTTTTCCAACCTGTTCAATTGTTTTCGATTTATATGTTGTTATTTTTATATAATTTTTATTATATAAAAATATTTTATAATATTTTTTTTTCATCTTTCATATATATAATCAATATTAAAATATTTTAAATTAAAATCTATAACATTTATTAATTAAATCATTTCCCTTCATAATTATAAAAACTATATATACATTTAAACATTTTATTAGTTTCAATTAAGTTTAAGATTACTTACATTACTCTTAATTTATAATATTATCCACTTTATTATATAAAAATTAATATAAAATATATATAATATTAATTTATTTTTATAAAATCCAATAAAATTTTTTAAATATATATTTGACTTCACGGTGGATGTGAGAAAAGAATTTTAAGCCAGAGGTCAATAGAAGTTACCAAGTAAAGAATTTTGGTCCGCATTATCCACAGAAGAACGAGATTTGGTTAGATTAATCCTCCCTATGAGTGTATCGATCACAGAAAGACTTCTATTAGTCTCGCAACCATAAGACCAGGGAACCAATATTTTCCCCAACAGCCGCCAGAATTCATTAGCAATTACCCATAGGACAGATAGTCGAAATCCATTTCTCCACGAGGAGGTAATGTTCCGTCCTACCTATTTAAGAAATGGGGATGCCAACTTGTAAAATACGAAGCCGGTAAGTGAATGCGCCAGGTGCCACAATGTGACCGTAACCGGAGTGAGCTTTTGGATTCCAAGGGAAGATCTTATTTAAAATTGGTACATGGGGATACAGGACTCAGGCCGGAATCGCATAATCTCAGAAGAAAAGGTTTACACTTTCATTTAATTGAACTGCGACCATGGAGTGTGGTTTTGATTTTTACTCTCGAGCTATAGAGAT
>VALG01000501.1:0-10318 GCA_009835305.1 Ipomoea purpurea
TGAGTCTGATGTTCCTTAATGAACTATACCAGACCGGATATTGGCACTTGCGGTAAATCGACTAAGTCGATAACTCATTAATCCAGCATACCATTGGAATGCACTAAAGAGAGTGTTACGGCTATCTTTAAAGGGAAAGATGAACTGGGGATTGCATTTTCTGGCTCCCAGCGTCCCTAGAGGGGTTATTGCGATGCGAATTGGGTGAATGATAGTGATGAGGTGGAGCTCATCAGCGGTATGTTTGTTACCATGGGAGGAGCAGCAGGTATCGTGGAAATCCACGAAAACAGGCGTGCATAGCCAGATCACGATGGAAGCTGAATTTATAGCTCTTGATCTAGGCAGGGCAAGAGAGGCTGAGTGGCTTAGAAACCACTTGGCAGTGACGTGCCGTTGTGGGTTTCACGCCGTAGTGCCCATACATTGGTGACTCACAAGCTGCGATATGCGTAGCCAAAAATAGTGCTATAATGGTAAGAGGAGACACAAAGAGGTCAGACATGAGTCTTGTGGAGACAAAAACTAATTCCTCACCCCCCCCCGCCACCCCACACCCACCGCCCAAAAAAAAATGGTACTTTCCACTAGAATATGTGAAATCCGAAAAGAACCATTGCAGATCCTCTCACGGAAGGGGCTAAACAAAAGAATCCATCTCGAAACATCTGAGGGAGATGGGCCTTAATAGCAATACAGTGAGCAAACTTCGAGGTTATATAAAACCTGGAAGCTAAACACACCTATTCAGAGATAAGGTCTCAGGTCAAAGGGAGTTGACTTACGAGGAAAGGACCCAAGTTATATATACTAACAGGGTGATTGCCTGATTGGTACTGAGTTTTCAAAACTAACTCTTCTTTCGATAGTTCAATCTAATTCACTATCAAAGGAGAAAGTTACTCAATTCCATACGTGTCAGTTCAAGGGTACAACCATGACATTACGATCAGCACTCATGCAGAAATTCCGGTCTTCTTCTTGCCACCTTGAATGTGTGGGATGTTGGAAAATTTACATTCAAGATGGGTGGTTTAAAGTGGTTGGTGTAGAAGGAAAGACACTCTTGTCCCACATTGGAAGGGATAAGGGACTAATTCCCCACCTTTTTAATACCAACCCATTTGAAGGCTTAAAACTATTGTAGAGAGGAGAAAGGAAAGAACCCCACCGCGCGGCCGCCGCCGCGCCCGGCCCGGTTCGCACGTTCGTGGTGTGGTGTGGTCAGCGTTTTACTCGAACTTTATTTTAATTCCGAGTTTTTTTCCTTTTTAGAGGTAGATTTCATATGAAATCTCATCCACACATTAGTTGTTGGTGGAACAAGTTCTTCCTATTCTTGGTGGGCATTTTCACCACAACTCTTCCTAAAAATCGTGGAGCATGAATGGCTGGAGAGGGAGGGGCGGGTATTTCCAATACTATAAATACCCTGCTTGCTCCTCAGTTCTATTCACTCATCAAAATTCTCTTCTTCTCTTCTGCAATCCTGAGCTTCGGTGTTTTTACTGGGGGTCAAAGCAAACCGGATAAGACTACAACCGTCTCCGGAAATTTTTGCTTTTAAGGGGTAGTGTCTTGCCACACGTCACGATCCTTTCAGATTCATCATTTCTAGCCTATAAAAAAACAGTAGCCCCAGGTCTACGACATATTTTATCGAATTTTCCCCAACAGTCCCAACAAGCAAGCTCAACAAAAAAACTGATAAATTGCATAATGTGTCTTAATTGACAGATATGAACCATACGCATATAATAAATTAGTGCCCTAATAAGGTCAATTGCAACAGTAAACAAAGTAAAACTTTTAAACTTATTTTTTAAATAATTGATGGAGTCAATTGTGCAATACTCAGGTTCTATTTCATTCTTTAAACATAACACACACTATTCATGGTTACAAACCATAACCAACAGATAAAAATTAAACGAGAATCTGCACTACATTTTCAGACACAGTCTAGTAACACTGGATGGAGTGAATGTTTTCACGTTGATTCAAACTCAGACAGTTACAGAGGATACAAAATGGATAGGAATAACTATCTAACTAACCCTACACAATAGGGTGCAGGCCTACACGACTAAATCAATTTATATGTACGAAGGACAATGCTACACATTATTATACTAATAATATAACACTACTAACACACCCCTCAAGGCTGGACGGTGGTGAAGACAACAACGTTGGGAGCTTGGTTCCCTCAAAGAGCTGTAGCGTGCAGTAGTAGGGGGCTTGGTGAAGATGTCAGGCAAGCTGGTCCTTCGGTGGAGACGAAGTTGACTAAGAACTCCCCTTAGCGACCTATCCGAACAAAGTTGGTAGTCAATTTCCACGTTCTTGGTCCGGCATGAAACACGGGGTTGGCACCACATGTAAGTAGCCCTAAGTTGTCGCACCATTAACGTCGCGGGTTACCCGAGTGTAGCCGAGTTTCCGAAGAAGAAACATCACCCCAAAGTGACTTCAGCAGCGACATAAGCCATGGGACTTTTTGTACTTCTGCCATCAGTAGACGACTGGCCACAATCCGTTGTTTGCGAGAAACCCAAGAGACGAGGTTGGTACCTAGGAAGACCGCATATCCGGAGGTTGACTTCCTGTCCACGAGGCACCCGGCCCAGTCGGAGTTCGAATAAGCATGTACATCAAAGGAAGGTGACAGAGACAACCGCAAACCATGTGTAAGGGTACCCTTCACATAGCGGAGAACACGCTTAAGCATGGCCCAGTGCTCATCAGTCGGAGTGTGCATGAACTGACAGAGCCTATTTACTACGTAAGAGAGATCCGGGCCAGTGATAGTGAGGTACTGTAGTGCTCCAGTAAGCCGACGATACTGAGTGGGATTCTCATAGGGGTCTGTAGGTGGTGTCGCGGACTTTGTTACCGCTGCCGGTGCGGATAAAGGCTTGCAGTCCGACATGCCTGCGCGAGTAAGAATATCATCCATGTATTGGCGTTGAGACAGTAGAATGCCGCCCTCATACGGGATAGTCTCGATGCCGAGGAAGAATGTAGGACTGCCCAAGTCACGAATCTTAAAAGTGGAAGGCACCAATTGGGTGCGCCAGAAGAGGTAGTTTTTCGTGGTGAGTTTCATCGACACAAAATGATGTGCCGTGGATAGGGTGTTTGGGGTGGCCGGAGTGGAAAGGGTGGCGGCGGTGACAGTTCTTTCGCTAGAATTCATCGATATCGTTTGGGGAGAGGAGAGAGAAAAGCCAACCTGGCTAGCTGATACCAGATGAGTGAATGTTTCACGTTGATTCAAACTCAGACAGTTACAGAGATACAAAAAGGGATAGAATAACTATCTAACTAACCCCACACAATAGGTGTAGGCTACAAGACTAAATCAATTCTATATGTACAAGGATAATGCTACACATTATTATACTAATAATATAACAATACTAACAACATGTTCCCAGAGGATAGCCAATAAGCCATAAAAACGTTGACGGCATGCTGCAGTAAGTTAAGCCTATTACCCAAGGAATACGGTTGTGAGAACGGAGTGAGTATGCAGAGCAGTTTTCAACACCTTCTTCAATACATGTCAACCAAAATTAACAAAATTAACATAAATTAGATATAAGTGTAAAGACCACGAAAATAAATAAAGAAATGCATGATACTATGTGGAAGCCAAAAAAAAAAAAACCAACAAAGGCAACTCCACCAAGATAGTCATGTCGTATTGATTTGAGGCATTCAATTATAGTGAACTTCACTGGTTTATTAAAAAAGGCAAAGAACAAAATTTATCCATACACACCATTTGATTGTAATTTTAGGATTCCCGCCCTAATCTCAAATAAGTTAATCAGGTCATTTTATTTGACTCGGTCAGTTATAGTCAACCTAGCTTGATTTACTGTAAGGGCAAAGTGCTTTGGCTTATTAGTTTGAAGGCAAAGTGCTTTGGCTTATTAGTTTGAACTAGTCAAATATAGCCAATTCCCTATTTACTCTTCGTTTGAATCAAATACTAGACAATTCATGGTTACAAACCATACAAAACAGATAAAATTAATCGAGATCTGCACTACATTTTATGTAAACAGTCTAGTAACATGTTCCCAGAAGCTAGCCAATAAGCTATAAAAAGGTTGTCTGCATGTTGCAGTAAATTATAATTAAGCCTATTACCCACGGTATACGGTTGTGAGAACAGTGAGTATGCAGAGGCAAGCCCTTTCAAACAAACTCTCGTAAATACGTAAAATTCAACCCCAAACCATTAACAATTACATAAAAACTAATGGTACAAGAGTGTAAGACCCACCGCGAAAATCACAATTAAAGAAATGCATGGAAAGCTATGTGGGATGGCAAACAACAAAAAAAAAATGAAAAACTACAAAAGTCGAGCTCCGCACTAAAGTTAGGCATCGCCTTATTGAATTTGAGTCAATCAATGCATTCAGTCACTCCATTTGACTTTCATTCTAAGGACAAAAAGAATAGGATTTAACCCTGCCTGGGCACTATTCTTCTGGATCTGTAAATGGTAAAGGTTCCCTAATAACAAATAACCGTTGAACTCATAGCCATTTCGATTTGACCACAAAATTTTTATAAATTTAGCAACCCCTGGAGTCTTACAATTAAATACGGCAAAGTCATGGCCTTTTTGCTTTTAAACGTAGTCAATATAGCCAACTCATCTAGTTTTTTCGTTAGAGTTTGAGTCAATCGCCTAACTAAGCCTCAACTACTCCATCACCCACCTACCCCCCACCAAACCGCCCAACTCAACATGACTTTTACTTCACGCACTCAGCAAGTGGAGCTCACACCCCCTAAACAAAACCAACCCCGCCTCCCCCCCCCCCGCCCCACCCCATAGTTTCACACCCTTACTCTATGACCATACAACTCAATATCCAAGCCCTGAGCCACAAGCAAATGAACACGCATTTGTGTACACACAACATTCCCTAACTAACAACTCAAATCTTACTTATCCAACCAACACATAACCTAACCAACCCTGCCAAACCAAGACGAAACAAGACAGAGACGAACCACGCCTCACCTCAAACAACCACACACACATGACCACCCACACCCTACTTCCACACCGCGAAATCGCAATTACAAGTCACTTTCACATCTCGGCATATCTCAGCCCAACACAGCCTGAATCTCGCTCACGACAGCTGGTGGAAAAGCCTACCATCACCCCTTCAACTCCATCACGTCACCCATGTACGTCCACAAACATCCCTCACCAACCCCACGCCCACTCTTCATACGCCTGCTCGAAAGCATGTCCGGCATTCACGCCAAGCAACATAAGAGCCCTCGCCACCTCAATGCTTGCGACTTGCAGTCGAGGACAAATCAAGTTTCGGTCCGTCGGAGCATCGTACCCGCGGCACTATACCCATAGGCACCTGAGCACGGTGACAAACAAGTAAAGCTTCTTGGCATCGAAGTTTCAGACCGACGCCCAACCGAGAAGTGGCGCAATCATTAGAAAGAGTGAGCCACCCCACTTCTGGGTTCAAAATGACATCTCTGTTTAAGTTGGGTTGGAGGTATGTTTGGCTTATGTTTTCTATGTTTTTTTTTTTCATCTAGACGATAGATGACAATCGATTGGGAGTGGATGGTCGACACTCAGCTGGAGAGGCGGACCATCCCTCGCGGCTCCAGACGTGGCCATTCAGCTTTGGTAACCAATCGACCTTGGTCGATAAGTCACACCGTCAACTTTAAGTCTTTAGCTGGATGAAAGAAGGTTTTCAACGGGAAATCCGCCGATATTATCTACGGCTGAAAGCATCAAACCTATTAGGTATATATAATACTATATATACTATACCATAATAAATTTGAAACCTAATGAAATAATAAATATGATATAACAAAACCAAAAATAGATAATAAATAACAAAAGATAAAACTACAAACATCAAAAAATAAAAAAAAGAATCGCACTCGACACCGAAAGTGACGAAAGGACTATGCCAAGCAGCGCGAATAGAGCCTATATACATGTACGATAACACAAAAAAGATGATCAGAATCATAAATAGGATTAGGAAAGAAACACTGATTTTTCCAAAACGGCGGTGGGCATTTTCGTACCTACCATATAGCAAATGACAGAGATAGACAGATAACGCTATCCCTCAAAGCAATGAATGGTAATATGTATTAACATAAGGACGCAAAGTAAAAAACCAATTTGCACCTGAGCATACAAATACTCTAGTTTGCATTATACGTTCTACAGTAGTCTGCCCCTATAGTTCTAAGTAAGTTGCACACAACTAGGTATACAGTAGTTGGCATCTTAGGTGTATGAATGTTTGCGAGTGGCTTTTCAGGAGTATTACTACCGAAACTCAGATCAATGATGTTTAACAAGAAAAAATTACATGCACTTACAAGTGAAAGTAGGTGCACCTATAGTTATAAGTAGTTGCACTATAGTTATAAATAGTTGTACATACAGTTATAAGACAACCCAAGGTGAATGAATAGTTTGCGGAAAGTGAATGCTAACAAGGCAAATTACATGCACTAATAGGTGAAATAGAGTGCACTTAAGAAGAATTTTACTTGCACTTCGATGTTTACAACTTATTTACGAAAATGCCACCACATTTTTTTTTTAAGTTATTAGATCTGGACACGTGTCGCGCACTGATTGTCGTTCGCATTTCCTTCCTGGGCACTTATTCGCACCTGAGTGCTACTTCTTATATAAGCTAAATATCATTTTTCTTTCCTAAATCACATACATTACATAAATATCTTTATATATATCTCAAATCACCTCTACATACAATAAACTATTTCCACTCCACCATATATACTCAATTATCATAAGCGTATTACGTTACATTTTACCAAAATGATGTAGTATATTTTTGCAAAGTTGCAAAAATCGCGCCGATTCTAGGCGCCCCGGCCGCCGCGGCGAAGAAGGCCGGAATCGGCCTCCTCCGGCCGGCCGGCTAGGCGATCTAGGCGCCTCCTAGCCGACTGAACCTGCGCTGAACCGGCGCCTTTTTTTTTTTTTGTTGCGTTTTAAATTGGAAAAGTTCGGGAAGGCATAACTTTTGACTCGGTTGTCCGAAGGCGGTTTGGTCCAATAATTTCTTATAAAAAATGATTCTTTTGCCTTAAATTTTAGTTTTTTTTTTAATGTATTTAGATGGTTTAAACAATCTTTTTGAACACTTTTACAACCACTTACGTAAATTAGTTTGTAAGAAATAACTATGAAAACCTTAAGTGTTATTACTAAATTTTAAAATTTTAAATTTTAAATTATATTTTTAACTAAAAATATATAAAAAAATTAAAAAAATTAAAAAAAAATAATTACGTAAGTGGGCATTGCTAGCGTGTTTTGCAACATTGTATTCTGCAATAGTCACTAACAAAGGGAGGGCACAAATATACATATACAAGATTAGCTACACAAAATAGTGAATTTTGGCATAATACCACTAAAAAGCATGTGACATTCACCATTTGATTTTGATATTAAAATTATTGTGTCTTTTGGTTATTTTTTTCACTATATATTTTATTATTATCAAATATGTTATGTTAATTGTCTTGCCAGTTAACTATCTCTAATAATCATAAAATGGGTAAGAGCTTTCCCATAAATTAATTAAACAATTAGTTCAACTCTAAATGAGAACAATTATTGACAATTTAAGCTGAATTAAAATACTGAAGTGTGACCTTTTTATGGGTTATGAAGTGTGACCTTTTTATGGGTTATGATTATCATGTGAATTTCACTCAAAGGTAGATAAGAGCTTTCTCATAATTTAAAAAGTTAATTAAATGTTTAAACAACTTTCCCATAAAATAAAGAGTCAAATTAAACAAAGTATTCAAACTTATATAAAAACTAAATTTTATACCATCAACAAACTCATTGCTTAGCTGATCGCAAGTAAGATATGATAAAGTTTATCTTTTAATTAACTGAAATTGTAATAAAAAAAACACAGCGTTAATAAACAGAAACGCAAAAATAGGACCCCCAAAGTCCAAACAAAATAAACTAGGCCCTATATACATACATATATATACTATCATATCACTAATATATTACTAGATATAGTATATATATATACCTGATGATACTATATAATATATCGGGGTTGGCATTCAACATAAAAACCCCCTTTAAAATACAACCCCCTTCAAAATACAAAACTTTGAGCTCGGTGCACCACATTAACATACTTACATGCACACAGAGCGTATTGTCAGCAATTTCTGGGATTAGCACGTGCACACAATAACATACTTACATGCACACATCGCGTAAGAGGAAAAACCACAACTATCCATCAAAGCTCGTGCCCACATTAACATACTTACAGGCACACAATGCGTAGGAGGAAAAAATCAGGACCGTCCAATACCACCATCTAACGGCGTCGAATTGTCCATAGGTTTGTATTTTTAAGATGTGTTTTTACCTGAATGTAAATATATACAGGGACGGAGGAGAGGGGGGGGGCAGGGTAGGCAGGGGTCAGCGCTCCCCTCACCCACCCCCCACCCTATATAATATGTATATGTATATATATATGTAGTATATGTTTTAGTATTAGTATAAAAAAAATTAGTAAATGTTAATAAGAAAGTAGTTAGATGAGTTGGTAGAGTAATATTTATGGTAATAAAAAAGCAGTCTTGGGTTTGAAACCTTGTATTAGCATATTTTGTCCTTTCCATGGATTTACATTTACTTTTTTAATATTTAACACACACACACACACACACACACACACATACATAATATAACATTCTTTTATATTCAATAGTGACTAAATGTATAATTTATATTGTTTTCTAATTCAAATTATTCTTAATTAACATTAACAATTAATATTCTCTAAAGGTAAATGGCTTAATCAAAAAAAAAACCTTCTTAGGTTAAATTTATTCTATTTTTCTCTAAACAATTAAACCTCAAACGCTCTTTTAAATTTTTTTTAATGTTTCAGGCCTTTAGCTGAAAAAATTCTGAATCCCCGTCCTACTCTCGTCCCCCTCAATCGACATCTCTCTGGCTCCGTCCGCCTAATAAATAAATACAATAAATAAACTAAATACATCACCAACTAAATAAAATATATACCCTATATTATATACTACTACTATACCTACCCTATATATATACTCACTCACTATATATATATATACTATATACTATATATATATATATATATGATATAGTATTACTACTAGTATATATACTATATATACTATACTATGGCGAGTTCAGGTGGCGACAGTGTCTTAGCGGTTGCGGCGATTTCTTACGGTGGCGGCAACCACCAATAGTTCAACAAAATGCAGTCATACAAACGTTGGAAAATACACCACAACAAAACAGGGTAAACAGATCCCTGCATCAACCAAAACACACACCATTAGGTGTGAGTAAAAACACATACAACTGCTTGGAAAGTACACCATTGGGGGGGGTGGTGAGTTATATGGTGTATTTTTTGAGTCTGCTGTGTATTTGTGATGTTTTATTGCATTTCATTGTGGTGTGTTTTTATTACCATGTTGGTGCATATTGTTAACACTGTTGGTGTACTTATTGGAATTTCGCGCGCACCGCCGCACGGTAAGGACCCGCCGCATAATGAGCGCTCTTCTATATATATATATATTATATATAATATAATATAAACAACTATATATGATATATATATATATATATACTATTATACTACTACTTAATATAGACTATTAATAAATACTTATAGTACTTACGTATATTAGTGTTTTTATGTTTCAAAAACCCATATTTAATAATTGGCCAATATTATTATAGGCAAATACTAAGATAGGTTTAGAGTCTGTCTGGTGGTTTTCAGATGACTGATCAATCAGAAGCAACAACAGACAGAACTGAGCACTGAACGATCTGATTTAGGAAAGTTGTTTCGTAAGCAGGCTCACCGCCGGTTTTTATGCCAGAGCCCATTAAGGGGGGGGGGGGGGGGGGGAAGACGATCAGCGTATCTTCAAGAACAGGTAATGGACCCTAATCGTTCTTAAGATTGACATTCGCTCTTTTATAAGTCCTCCCTTCTAACAATCAACAAGACAACTCTACGGGGAAATATTTTATTGAAGATCTATAAGTACCGCTCCACCATTGAATGGAATTAAGGGTTCGTCGAATATCGAAGAAACCACTCCCACTATCTGCTATAGAGTTCAGATCTTCTGATTGTCCATGCAATACGAATCTTCTCAATACGATATGTTCAAGGTGATTAAGGATCGATGAATTGAG
>VALG01000507.1:0-30226 GCA_009835305.1 Ipomoea purpurea
CAACTTAATTTTAGGAATTAAAGGAATGCACTTTTTCAGAACCCCCGAAGATGTTTTCAAATTACCTCTATAAAGATGCTACTTTATTTGTAAAGCATTAGGTTGATAACTCCCAGGCATTAATTTAGAGTTTATTCCCCCACATTTCCTGGCTCCTGGTTATGCGCAATCAATATATACAAGCTAAGAAGGTTTATCAGTTGGTTCATGTTGCAGAGAAATAGGCCTGGCACATATTCTATGGTAGGTGCCTGGAGTATGGGCTCTGGAGTAAGTTGTAAGTTTATACTTTAGTGTGTAATGTACTCTACTAATTGTACTCCCCTATTTATTCATCTAGTGGAATTTGGGTTGACGTGAGTGGGCCCCCTGCAAACCGTTGGAGATGAGTGCTCCGAACTGCGTAAACATTCTTGGATGTCTGGTGGTTGGAAAATTAGCTTAAAATGACATAAAATGGCATATTAGTGGCTACTTTGTGGTAGGCAATTATCAGTGAAGGGTCCACTTCCGATTTGGGTCGGGTCAAAGTGGATTCGTGTTCTTCGTAGTAAAACGAAGAGATTGATATATTGTACGCTCAAAACGGATAATGGGTGAATGAGATATTGATTCTCAAAGTTAGACGCCATTTGAGTTGGAAATGAAGAATAGGGACTTTGTCCCACATTGGTTTGGAAACAAGATTTGCCCCCCTTTATATAGCAAGAGCTCATTTCAAGCTTGTAGAATTGTATAGCATAAGAGGCTCTCGCGCCGGGGGGGTGCAAATCAAAAATCCAACTATGAAGAGCTCCAAAGGCTTGAATCAAGTAACGAGGCTCGCGTGCGCCGGGCACCTGCGGCTAAGTTATGCCGCTAACACCGAGAAGCAAAACTTGCACCACAAACACGAGAGTTAACAACGGTCCAGAAACCCTTTATCTTGTTACGGAATTAAATATTGTTTTAATTCCATTTTAAAATTCTGAGTTTAATCCTACTTAGTGGTGACGTGTTAGCAGGTGTTATACAATTGGTTTAGATACCCAAGATTAAATGCCATGTTGAATGTTATCCGCTTCCAAATGAGCCTAAATATAAGGAGAGGGTAGAAGGCAGTAACTTTTTAACTTAGTGAAAACGAAGGAATTTCCAGTAGCAGTTTTCAGCTTCCAAACCTTCTTGGCCTTCTACTCTCCTTCCTTTAAGCCATCGCTGTGTTCCAGCTTTGCTTTGTTTGGCGCGGCTCTTTGTTTAGGTGCTTAAACCAAAGAGTCGTAACACGTTTTTAAGTCCTGGAACCTAGGCTACAACGGCCTCGCTAGCACTTGTGGGAGGTGCAAATAAGGTTTTAGAGGAAAAGAAGCCTTGTGTTCGAACTGCGTGTTAAACCCTAATACCGCAAAACACTCCCAACCTTTTCCTTCCCGTATTTCTGGTTTTCGCGCCCATATACATGTTTAATCTTTCTGTAGGATTATTATTATTTTGGACTTTTTCACCTTTTTACCCAACATCTGGTTCCATCTTATCTCTATGTACTTTGTTCTTTATTCTGTCTGAGATAGATCCTGGAGCTAGTCCAGTTTAATAAGTGAATTAAAATTTAGTAGGAACCTTTAGGTTATTATCGCTTGCATTCAAGATCCACAATCTATTTCAGTAGATGTAATTGTGCACACAAAACTTAGGGGTGATATATTCAGCGATGGTCCTTGAATTGGTTTGCCCCCACCTTTCTTCTTAGTACTCTTCTATCAGATTCTTTCTCCTTCCTCCATGGCGCTCATAGAAGTCCTTCCTAGTGTAGTAAGGCTCACAATCCTCCTTCGTTGGGTTATAATATATGGGTCCCTTCTTAACGGTAGTTGACGTATATGATCAACCTCATCATCATGTTTTTGGTTCGTCCTTGGTCAGACATATCATCATACCTAATTTCTTTATCATCATATCGAGCCAAAGTGATGGTAGACCTCTTGGTTGATTGTTATATTGTAAAGTTCTATTGCTTCTTAGGGTAGGTGTGCCATGGTCTTCATAGTCTTCATAGTCTCCATATTTATTAGGATTGTGACATTGAGCATTATATATAGCATTCTCTTTGTGGCTAGCTTATAGCTTTTTATTGGTCCTCTTGTTGGAATTTTAATTTAAAATGCATTGATATCTTCATACAACAATAACAATCAAAGTATTAGTACAAAACAAAACAAAAGAGAGGAAAATGAACTAGGGTAGTGTATTCTCCAACAAGAAACAAGAGTGACGGAGTGAGTGACGACCAGTCTCAAAAAAACAAATGCTAGAAAACTCATTATAACGCAAGTATAGTAATGAAATGAACTAGTCACTCTAACTTGACGATTATTTATGTCAACCAAAAAGTAAAACTATTCAACTATCGATGCCACTTCGTGGCAACGATGCCATTTGAAAATTTGTTTTCAGTGGTGGTAGTGGTGTGTGAGATAGTATCCTTGCATTAGATATTTTCTGAATATATAACTGGACTGAAATGGTGTCAATTAGTAAGTTGGCTAAGAACAAAACATGTCAAGTGATTAGAGGCAACTCTCACAATTTGGTATGGTTTGTGAATTTAATAGAAACTATCAAGTAACAAGCAATGAATAATAGAAAGTGATCTTAAGCAAAGGTAAAGAAAGGGGTTTGGACTAGGTCAACCCTTGCATAGATGTTGTGGGGTGTCATACGATTACGATTGAGAATCGTGCAAAGACTTAGCAAGGATTAAGGAAGATGCAATAAAGGTGCTAATGTCATTCTCATGGCCATTGGACTATCAATTAGCAATGAAACACACTCTCATAGTAATTCAATTAATCTAATTAGAGCATTTTTATCAAACACATAACATACAAGTCTTCTTCAAATCTAATTAAAGCAAACTTGCAATTGTGAGTAGTGTGGCGATAGTATTCTCATAGAAAGAACATATCCAAAGAATTCTTAAGTACTTATAATTCGACCCTAATTATGCAAGAGTCGATACAAAACACTTATTAATTGACAACAAGAACCCTAACAAAGTCAATACATATTGTTCGGTAATTAAATCCCTAAAAGAAATCTAGCTACTCATGATTGATTGAAAAGTAAATCACAATTGAAATTTCATAATTGATGGAATTGAAATTGAATTGGAAGTAAAGAACTTAGCTTGATTCAAGAGAATAGATGTTGCAATATGAAATCGAGTTGGATTTTGATATGATCTACAATCTAAAAATCTCAGTTAATCTGATCTTCACTAAAATTAAAATTTATTACAATGTGGTTAGGGGGAGAGGTTTCTAGCTAAGGAAACCCAAGAGAAATTAAAGAGTGAAAAAATAGATAACTCCCTAAAAATAATCAAGCCTACTTATACACCCTGCAAACCAAAATTATTGATTTGACACATAATATATCCCAAATCCATTAAAAATCAATAATTAAAGAGCTAATTAAGATACAAAATTATGCCCAAATATCACTTATCAGTGTTTAAAGGGCATGTAAATCCTGATTAATAATGAAGCAACTTTAAAAACATAGAGAATATTTTTTCCCCTTTGGAACTTGGAATCTCCTGAAATAATTCTAGGACGAAGTGTTTATCTGTTCTGCTGGAATTATTGTGAAGTTCATGTTTTTTTGTTCTCAAGAGAACTTTTTATTACTTTGGTCGTTCAAACTGCCTTTCAAATCGTGTCTCTTTCCCATGTACATTAGCCGAGTACAAGTGACGTGCTCTTTTGAAGATTTGTTCCCTAACGAATGATATTAGAGGCTCGTTGTTATAGATGGATTATGTACTAATTAATTAGCTAATAACTTCACCATCTAGATAATGGGATAAAAAAAAGTTTTCATAAAAACATTACATATAGACATATAGTATGTCTACAATACAAATACAAACCTAATAATAGTCCATAAAGTTAGACCCTAACGAGAACTAAAAAATATTGGATGTAATTTTTTATTGAAATGAATGGTTCATATTATTTTAATTTTAGTATTTGTTTTTTTTGGTTTTACTACTTTAGCCTCTATTATATTATATATTTACTTTTTCTTAAATACCACTGCATTTCATTACTATAAATTTAGTAACAGAATATTTTGTTAACTATTTATTATTCTTAACTTACTCATTCTATTTTCATAAAGAATGATTAGGTTCGAACCACATCACAATCATAATTATTGACATAATTATTAAACATATACTATGAATATGTTAGAGTGTATTAAAAAAATACAATATAACAGATAATGTACTTGTTTACTCTCTGGCCAGAGCTTCTTGCTCATATACTGGTCGGGAGGTGTGGGACGCAGATATTCCTCAATGTATTCGTGATTTGATTTCGCAAAAAGCCAAAAATAGTTCCCTTGATGATTGTTTTAAAAAAAAATTATAATACGAGAGGCCACTTGATCGTTGATCACCGGAGGATCCGGCGGTCAACCACCCACCAGCGTGATCGTCGCGTATCGTCGTGACGACCACTGGTTCTGTTTGACCAGATTTCGATCGCCGATGGTCTTCTTATCCGATGATGTAGAACATTGTGCTAATAACGTGTTGTATACTTTGATTTTTTTTGTATGATTGATCGTCGGTGAAATGCTTATCGCACAATACGAGATAGAAAGAGAAAAGAAAATTGCTCATGAAATTGCCCACTCCATTCTCAATAATCTGGTAACTGAATCATTCATACAACATATAGAATCTTTGAAACTAGGAAGAACAACTAACCCACTAAGCCAATGGGGTAGTGTGATAATGGCCACAAACGGTAAAGTCTTCATAACACTAAACTAATACTCCGTATTTGTTACACTTAAACTTTTGAATACCTTTAAGTTGTAAATTCATTTTTATTTAACCAAAAATATCTTAAGCTTATTAACTCAAAAACATTTAAAATAAAATTTAAAAGAAATTAAGGGCAAATGAGAAGAAAACCTAAAAGTTATGTCAATAAATTGCCAAATTTGAAATGGGTATAAAACAAAATCTAAAAATTAGAACAAAGCCAGAGACCAGAAGATACTTTACTGTTCTAAGAAAGACATGTGTACATGTACAGTGCCATATAGGTATTCAAATTCTAAGTATAGAGCTACACTTTTCTTTGGCACACAGCTGTAAGCTGTATTGGATGATACACATTTAATTTCTTTTAATTTGCTTCCCTTTAGAACTGTTCTTTCATTCATGTGGACATGTTTCAAAGCCCACAAAAATTCCCTCATTTCCATTCCACTATGTTTGGATCTTTCCTTTTCATTCTTTCAAAGATTCAAAGAGTAAGTAATTCATAAATCTATTTTATGTTCAATTCTGACAAGTATTCAAAAACAAAGGTAGCGCTCATTAAAAGAAAAAAAAATAGTTAAATAAGAGAATCCCTCGTATTTGATCCAATAACTTAACTAGTCAACCAACACAAAATAAGTATAATACTCTTTGTTTTACTAGTACTTGCTGGGTGAGACACATAATGCAATTTACCTCTTGCATTATCAGTCTCCAAAGTAACTCCGGTGAGGGACCTTAAATTTGAGGTTTAAATTTGAGGCCCTAGACTCTCAAGATTAAATATCATTTTACAATTTCTTGAGTATACATTATTTGAGGATCAAATCATTTGTATGTGGTAAAAAAGTTTGGAGACTTGTAACAAGTGGGGGAAACTTGTAAAATATACCTAAAAAGCTTGTAGCTGGATTGGTGATCAAAGTGTAAGGTTGGTTCACTTTTAATTTTAATTTTCCAAAGACAATGATTACTAGTGAATTTTCTCCTAGTGAAAATGAGACAAGGTGAAGTAGAGGAATTAAACAATTCTCAAACAACTATAAAAATCTTCTATCGCATTTTTAATTTTTAGTACGTTCTGTTTATTGCATTACATTTTCCTATGAAGCATTTTTCAAGTACAAAAAGCAAAAGTATGCAAGCACAATTTCAATTGCAAATTTGTTTTTAATAGTATTGCCCTTTGAGGTTGTGTTCAGTGATAACTTATTTAGCCTAAGATTCGAGCTATATCAAAAATATTTGAAACGTTGAATAAATATATGTGAACAAGTATTATATTATTATAATATCTCTTCATTCTTCAGAGTATTGTATTATATTGAAACACTGTACTTGATGTATATATATTGGAATGAAGATGCATGATTAATAAAAGTTGGATGGCTCACTCTCATATTTTGGTCTTCTATTTGTACTTTGTACAATATATTGTTATATCTGTTCACGCAATGATATGTTGATTTCACAACATGTTATCAGCATGAGTGCTTAGTATCATCGTGAAGATGGAATTAAAGTTCACATCTACATGCACCATATGCCCCCGATACCATGGATGAAGAGTGATGGAAACGAAAATGCCGCAACATACCTATTGATCATGCCCAATCATAACAGAGTGTCTAGGTCTCATATGTCTTCCCCAACTTTGACCGAAATATATATGCCGATACTCCTTGACACAGAAGTGTGGGAGACTTATAGATGTAAAAGATAATAATTTGCAGAAAACTAAATCTAGTAAAGAAACTTAACCTTAGCTTGTCACTCTTGAAATCACTTAAAGAATTATATCTTGAAGACGTTCGTCAAGAAGGCGAAAAATCCAGTAAACTTATAGGTATACCAAATAATAATAATATTGGGGATGGAATGACGAATGACCAAATATGATTGAAATACATAAATAGCTTAGCTTGATGATTTTAACTCATGCCTTGAAGATTGAGTTTGAAATGAAAGAGTTGGGAAAACAAGTATTGTCTCGACCTGCAAATCGAGTATTTCCTTGAAGGAATTTTTTCACACCAGTTAGCTTATCTTGAAAAATGCCTTTGACATGTTTTATATGGATAAGTATCATTTACTTATCACTCTAACGGTTGTCTGATATTCTCCTAAAGTAAATAAGGAGTCGTTTAGACTCGAAGACGATACCTTAAGACCAAAAGTCCATTGTCGTTGGAGCACTACTTTGGATAAGAAGTTCCATAATAGCATTAGGCCTGATATTGTATTTGCGATGAAATTACTAGCAACAGTACTGTTTTTCTTACAACGAAATATTAGAATAGTGTTTAACTATCCTGTGGTATCTTCGAGATACAAAGATTTGACATTTATGTCAAAAACCAATATATGATTTTCAATGGGCTACTTGGGTACTAGCTATTTTGTTGGATCTCCATGATGCTAAGTTTCGAACTGGTTATACTATGTTTAATTTGACCTCTAATGTCTCATATGAGGATAGTATCATGGAGATCAAACAAAATAGCTATAAGGATTGACCTTAGCATTGGCTCTAAGGGGGAGGTCCTATAAACTTAGGATTAATCGGCGAAACTGAAACCACCTAAGTATAAAATAATAATAATAATAATAACAATAACAATAACAATAACAATAACAATAACAACATTTTCACCAAAAAAATATTCAGTGAAGAATAACATAGACCATCAGTCCATCATGAAGGATGATTGGTCAACTTTTGGAAGCAGCGGTTCACATTACTTATTCTCTCTCTCAGTCGTAGTTTGCCTGAATATTTTTACAGCATTCTTAGTATTTTCATTTCATTCAATCAGCACCATGCATCAATCAAAATCAACGGCTTTCAGTCATCCGATTCAGATTCTCCTCACTTAGCTTTAATCGCCTCTTCATCCCACTATATATAAGTAGCATACAGACCACCTCTCCTCTCAACTAAACCAAACACACAAAAACATATACTATATAATAATTAAAATACACAAAATAATATATAAATTCAAGAATGGGCAAGAAGTCAAGCTTTTCTTTCTTTGGGATGTTCAAATCAAAGCCCAGCAAGAAGGTTGGAATGGAGAAGATTATCAGAGAGGACGACGTGTTTGTGAATGCGTACAAAACTTGGCGTAGCGATGAAGATCGTGGTACTATGTGGGTGGCGGAGCTGGGATTGATAGCAAAGCTACTCTTTTCATCAATGGCAAGACCAAGTCCTGGAGCAACTCTGATGGCTGAGGATGGCTGATATAGTACCATATGTTCAAAAACATGCTTATTTATATCTGCTTAATTTTTTTTATCTTAGGTCTTCTATGTCAAGAATTAGTGTATATTTGTATATTTATTATTCAATATATAATTGTTTGTTAGAATAAGTCCTCTAACTACTTTAGCTAAGGAATTAGTCTGTAACTAGTTTATAGAAATTAGTAGTGTCTGTTGAAAGCTTTATTTGTATATATATATCCCGCTCAATGAATAAGAACACTTCCTTCTTCACTTATTCCTCTACATGGTATTAGAGCTAAAACATCTACAATTGCAAACATCTCCTTTTGGTACTCATCAATCAAGCAAACTCCTTGTGGGTTTGAGGCTAATTTAGCGTTTAGAGAAACAATTCTAGAGCAAAACGGGACTGGCGTAACTGAAAGTCAGTCATTGTCATGCTTCGTAGCTAGAAGTCAGTCACTAGTCCCATGTTTGGTAACCCAGTTCGAAATAGACATTCCTACATCAGGGGTGACCACAATCTAGTTTACCCATCTCTACATTCATAATCAATTGAACGTGTTTACCAAACAATCAATTACGAGAGAACACTTCGAACTCCACAACTGATCCTCAGCATTCTAGACGCGTCAAAGTTACTTGAAGATTGGTGCAAGATTTCCCAATCATAAAAGTTAAGACTCCTCAACAGCAGCTCTCCCGAGTAAACAATTGTGGTTGACGGCCCGAAATCGTCAAGTATCAAAACCAACTTGATATGAATAGTAAATTCACCAAGTAGCTCCGTTTAAGATCCATGAAACTGCCATCATCAATTCCTTTCTCGATCTACCCAGTTCGTCGGAGACCCACCCATCGCGACGCCTCCACCACTCCATCGCCACCCTGCAATTGCACATGCATGGACTCCATCGCCGAAAGAGCGTCGAGCGACGAGGGCTAGGTCCGATTGCGAGAAGCTTCTGCCGACCTCCAATCATTGAATTGAGGATGGGCTCGAGCATGAAATTTCCACGAAGTTTCTGTTGGAAAAAAATAGCTTAAAATGGATAAAATGGCATGTTAAGTGGCTATTTTGTGGTACAATTATCAGTGGGGTCCACTTCCGATTTGGGTCGGTCAAAGTGGATTCGGATACTTCGTATGAGACGAAGAGATTATATATTTTACGCTCAAAACGGATAATGGGTGAATGAGATATTGATTCTCAAAGTAGACCCATTTGAGTTGGAAATGAAGGGAAAAAGGTGAGCTTTTGTCCCACATTGCTTTGGAATGAAGATTTTCCCCCTTATATACAAGACTCTTTTGAAGCTTGTAGAATTGTATAGCATAGAGGCTCTCTCGCGGGGGGGGGGGGGGGTGCAAATCAAATTCCAACTAAGAGAAGCTTGAATCAAGCCCGAGCTCGTGTGCGCGGCACCTGGGTGCACGAATGTCGTCCGGAAATTGGCTGCGGGCTAAGTTATGTCAAACTTCGGTATCATTTTCCAACAAGAGGTTGTGGTGCACCGAGGGCACAACTCTCGTGCAACAGCGACCACGAGAGGTGCATGGGCTGAAACTGTGGTCTCGGGTCAATGGGGCCGAGACTAGACAAGCACATGGCCGAAACTGGAACTTTCGGCCTACACCTGTACAGCTCTTTCTGACCGTTGGTTGAATTCTTACTGTTACGGAATAATTCCAATCTTTATTTCTGAATTCAAACCCATGGTTAATGTTGCTGTTACAGGGTGTAGTGGGGGGTGCCTTAAAGTGCCTAATGAATGCTATTTACGTCCTTCACCCCTATATATAAGAAGGAGTTTTGGGCAGTAGAGTTTTACACACAGAAATACACAACACGAAAGTTCATCCTTTAGCCTCAAAACCTCTCTGCTTCTACTCCTTCTCTAAGCCTGCTGTGTTCATACCGTGTCTTGCTCGCCGGATTCCTTGTGCTCAACATTGAATCACTAGCAAGTTTTATCCTGGCAAGCCTAGGCCACACGCTCCTAGCATCTACGGGAGGTGGCAAATAAGGTTTTAAGGAAAGAGTGGTCACTAACTTGCAAAAACCCAACACCAAACACTAGCTTTTTCTTTCTTCATATTTTTCTTCCCTCTTTCCAGAAAATAATAATCAATTTTTTATTTGATTATTATTTATTTCCTACCAACGGTACCAACAAGATATTCTACCAATGGTCGATGACCAATCCATGAGTCCAGCCAAAATCGCGTGTTTCTTCCATTTCTCACCCGTCTACGGATACCTTGCAAGAGAACATTCTTAGCCTTCACGATCCCTTTCCAAGCATTAGAGTTTCCGGCCTTAGTTTGCCAAGTATGGGGGTCATTGGAAGTGTTGGTGTACTTGCATTCATCAGTTTGACCAAAGATAATCTTCCTAAGCATGCAGCCTCCATCCAAGTTTAGCTAGGAAAGCTTAGTTCAGCGCCCCAAGCCTCCTAATACCCAAGCCGCCCAGATCTCTATCCCGAGTCACCGTGTCCCAAGCCACTAGGTTGCAGTGTTGCGCACATCAAATGAGCCCCAAATAAAGTCGCGGATCATTCTCTCCAACTGTGTGATCACCCAAGCAGGAAGACAAGTAGTTTGCATTGTATACGAGGGAATGGCTGTTAAAACAGCCTGAGCAAGTATCCTTCTGCCTGCTAGGGAGAGGGTTTTTGCCTCCCGCTAATCTGCTCTAGACTTTGGATAGGAGGTTAGCAAACGTATCAATCTTCAGCCGTCCATGAAATGAAGGAACACCTAGATAGTTCCCTAGATCTTCAGTTCTAAGAATGCCAAGTGCTTCTGAAATGGCCAGTTGATCTGTAAGCTGTGTGTTCCTTGAGAAGAAAATTTGAGATTTCTGGAAGTTGACCTTCTGGCTTAGAGTGAGCGTAGAAAGCGTGTAGAAACTGCTTGATAAGCATTGCCTGTTGCATAGAAGCTTCCCCAAATAGCAACATATCGTCCACAAAAAATAGGTGTGTCACTTCCGGACCATTCCTCGTTATTTTAATACCTTTCGAATTCTTGGAAATCATTTTTCCTTAATCAGATGGCTTAGTCTCTCAATGCACAGCACAAAGAGGAGGGGCCAGATGGGATCACCTTGTCGGATGCCTCGGGATGGTCTAAACCAATGAGATCTCTTTCCATTATGTGTATGTAATTAATGTATTATAGGTCTGTAGTTAACATATTAGTGTGCCTTCAATTTATTTACAGACACATAATGTGTTAATTGCATATACATAATCTTAATGTCATTTTGGAACAAGATTCATATATTGTAAGGTGGAACTTTGGTGCATGGTATAATTTACACTCTAAAATGGCCTTGATGATTGGGTCCGATTTAGATCAAAATATGAAGAGTTCTATTACATGTATTCCAAATTCTACTTCATCACTTTTACTCGCTGATATGATATGACTATTTTCATTATGTGGGTCTCAAGAAAAATGTCTACTTCAGTAATTTAAAAATAGAAGTAAAATTTAAGATCCACATATTAATTTCCAAATATGAAACACCACAAGTTCTCCCAAAATGTTAAACTCCAACCCCAAAGACTCTAAATTCTGGCTCGACAGAGCATTTGGAAGGATGTAAATCATGGTGACACAATGACTCAAGCAAACAGGATTAAATGTTGATGCGTACAAGGGATTTGCCATTTTGAGCATAATCCTCACACTATCGCCATCGAAATTCAAACATTGATCTCTTTTCTTAAATACTACATATTGAACTATTGAGTTAAGTTCGTGAATGTATGAAACACCACAACTAGTGACTAATGTTGAAGGAGACCATGTCATGGAACCAGGGGCACACCATAACTTGTTACATAACAATGGAATAATTGCTACCACATATTTAATTCACTAGATGAATAGAGAGTATTTGAGGAAGAGGAATGGAATAGCTCTCTGCACAAATATCAATACCCAACATTTGTCGTTTATTAATTGTGTTATCACGATGAAGGCGTGAAAACGTAAACGTTTGTGAAGTGTTTTCACACATTGGCACTCCAACCTATGCACCGCTCGCTGTGTGCAAAGTTCAACGATGTTGTTGACTGCTAAGTTTCTTCCTCGGCCTCGTACTCCGTGTTTTTATACCACTGTCCATCCAAAGTCCAACAAGTTTCCCTCATTTTGTTTCTTTATTTGTCATATTCTCCACCACTTTTGGGCAAGAATAACTAATGAAAATGCTTAACTTAATGATTCGTAAGCAGGATTTAAAAGAAAACACTAATATTTAAATTTTGACTGTGTTAATGTGAAGATTATGTTTAAAGTAGACAGATTTTTTGTACGCATTGATATTTAGCTTTGTCTATTAGTTATTGAGTAATTGTAATTTACATCCTCCTAAATACTTTGTCAAGATCGGTGTGTAAAACCTTTGTGATTAGAAATTTAATTTTTTGGAGGAAGAATAACTAATGAATGCGAAGATTTAAGGTGAATTTTCAAAGAGAATATATTTTTAATAAATTAATGGTGTCTTTATAAAGAGATTACGGAGTATTATTTTTTGAAACAACTAACGCAATTATTTAGTTTTCTAAAACATTAAAAACAAAAACTTTTGAAGTAAATTACAATCTAATTTTTATAATCAAGAGATTAAAAAAAGCAATCCTTTCTCTCAATATAACAAAGAATGACAAGTCTCATTACTATTTGTAGTACGTACACAACATTTTTCATGATTAGTATATGAAAAGGATTTTCATTTAAAAATTGTAGTAAAATATTTTTTTTTCTAAAAAACTTTATATTTTTGATAGAAAAAAATATCGAAATGAATACAAAGAGTTATAGGAGGTGTTTAGCACAAGTTACTTATAATTTCAATAATGTAAATATTGTAATATAAAAAAATGTGATCTATAATTTCAATAATGTAAATATTAAAATATCATATTTCCCTGTTTTGTTCAAAAAAATTGTGAGATTATTGTTAGAAACTTTTAAACTTTATTTTTAATTCATTTTTTTACATTCATTAGATTATATTCCTCTTTCATTCTTATTTTTAATTATTACTCTTTTAATGTTTTGATTAAAGATTTTTTTTTTGAGTATTATTAATTCTGTTACTCTATTTTGATTAAAGATGAAATTGTTTAGACCATCTCTAATCCAAAACACCAAATTCTGCACCACATTTTACACCAAAAAGAATATTCTCAGCATATTCTTACACTAAATTTTTTTCATCCCCAACCCATTTACACCAAATTTTATTCCTACACTAAAATAATTTATATTCCTACACTAAATAATTTATATTCCATAAATTAAAAGTTTATATTTATACTTTTATTGTTTTAATATAACATATAATAGTAATTTAATAAATTAAACTTTAATTATATTTTATGTAATTTTATTTTTAATTAAATTATATTCAATATTAGTCTTGTTTTAATCGCCTTGATGAGAACTTTCAAAAGATATGATTTTATTTTTAATAATTTATAATTTATGTTTAAATATTTAACAAAATATACAAATACATTAAAACTAAACTAAGGACATAAAAATGAAGAGTAAATACCCAAAATGGTCCCTCCACTATAGCTAAATTCACAAATTGGTCATCGACTTTTAATTTTAACCAATTAAGTCCTTAACTTTGTAATTTTAACACGATTTGGTCCTCCATCTATTTGACCGTTTTGTTGACTGTGATTTTTGATGATATATATGTAATTTCATGGTCCATCATCGGTTTTTTAAGGTTCCAGTTGCATTTCCAAACCGCACTATTACATTTGAATCCATTGTCGAAAGCAATCTGTCAAATCCTGTCGCCTTTCTTCATCCTCCCTTTGGATTCAATGTAGTTGAGTTCGTACCAGAGCGAAGAAGACGACGTGTTTCCGAATCGATGCAGCGTCATCCTGGAGGCCTCCATGTGCTCCCACGAGAGCTGCAGGTTCTTCTAGAGATCGTCGATAACGGCGCGCCCGCCGGCGTTGATGCAGAAGTGTTCAAAGGCCTGTTTGAAGTCGGACACGATTGTTTGTGGCGTTGGACCTGATGAAGATTGCAAATTGGGTTGTAGCGTCGGCAATGATGAATTATGAGAAGGTGTTTGGGCGATGGATTGTGTCGTGGCAGTATGCGAAGGTGTTTGGGCGGTGGAGTGTGTCATGGCAGTAGATGAGGGCGGCTGGGCAGTGGCTTTGTAGCTGGGAGATAGACTGTGTCACGGCAAGCGGATGAGGGCGGGCGGAGATGAAATTACATATATATCCTCAGAAATCACGGTCAACAAACGGTCAAATAGACGGAGGACCAATCGTGTTAAAATGACAAAGTTAAGGACTTAATTGGTTAACATTGAAAGTCGAGGACCAATTTGTGAATTTAGCTATAGTTGAGGGACCATTTTGAATATTTACTCTAGAGTTATTACTCTTTTGATTTTCTCAATTTTCACTTTTTACGTTCTAAGACCATCCCCAACCCAATGCCAAATTTTAAAAAAAAAAAAAAAAAAAAAATAGCATGAAAAGCCCTTCAACCAACTTGCTATAACACCATTTTTTTGGTGCACTGTGAACAGTGCAGTGCTATATTTGGCGCTGCACTGTTCATCCGCACTAAATTTTGGTGTTGTTTTTATTCCTATATTACCCCCGACTTTTATTTATAATTCATTTTAGAGTAAATATCCAAATGGAAACCCTACATTCCCGACTTCAAACAGGTCTTCGAACACTTCTGCATCAACGTCGGCGGCCGCACCGCCATCGACGATCTCTAGAAGAACATGCAATTAACTCTCATGGGAGCACATGGAGGCCTCCAGGATGACGTTGTACCAATTCAGAAACACGTCGTCTTCTTCGCTCTAGTACAAACTCAACTACATTGAATCCAAAAGGAGAATGAAGAAATGAGACATGATTTGGCAGATTGCTTTCGACAATAGATTCAAATGTAACAGTGCGGTCTGTAAATACAATCGAAATCTTAAAAAATCGACGATGGACCATGAAATTACATATATATCCTCAAAGATCACAGTCAACAAACGGTCAAATAGACGGAGGACCAAATCGTGTTAAAATTGTAAAGTTAATGACTTAATTAGTTAAAATTAAAAGTCAAGAATCAATTTATGAATTTAGCTATAGTCGAAGGACTATTTTGAGTATTTACTCATAATTTTATGTAGTTGGAATTTGGAAATAATAAAATGTAATGTTTTGTTAATTATTAAAGTTGGCACTGCTTTGGTGCCTTTATTTTCTTTTTTCTTCCCTTCTTTCGACGCCAAATTATCAATTATGTGGCAGTGGCGGTGCCCATCTCTTTGGGTCCCACCATAAATATCGCTTATCTTAAAACACGGAAATGTATTATGCTCCCTTCCATTCTTTGCCTATTTTGTTTTCCGCATATTATATTTCCTCTCACCCCATTTCTCATTTCTTTTTCTTTTTAAAAAATTAAATTTTTATTTTTTATTAGATTTTGTATACCATCTGTGACTAATCCAAATTATCATCAAATTATATAAGTTTTTTACTTTTAGTCTCACGATTATTATTATTTTTTCTTTTTCATATTTAATTTTACGATTTTTAAATTCTTATTAAGTTTGGTATTACGAGTCAAGTGACTTATCTTGAAGGTCAAAGTTGTCATTTTTTTAAATTTATGACATTTTTCAACTAAACAAATTGGTTATTGCAATATACAACTTTTTTCCTTTAATTATGTAGAAAGTGGTTGTTTCAATCCTTTACTTATAAATTTTGTTAAAGTTAAAAATTTATTTTAATTTGTCAAATTATTAGAGGACAAATGAGTCATTTTGTAAACAATTTTCAAGTATAAAAAGAAAAAGTAACTTTGCACATTGATGATTTAAATGAATGTTAGGTTTGTTGTAATGTTAATTACACAAGAATATGAGATGAAATTTCTCAATTATTAAATAATAAATTTAATTCTTAAGTATTAACTGTTGAATGCATGTATAAATATCTTTTGGAATTGTAATTATATTTCGGTTTAGATCTTCTCAAAATGAATAATTACAGAGCAATTTTTTTATTTGTCTATAATTTAAAGATTAAAATTACAACGTGACATGATTAAAATCGCAATGTGATAAATTTTTTGAGAATTATGTTCTTTGATAAACAATTTAACAGCTGATTTAGTTTATTAAAACGAATCGAGAGTGAATTGAATAGAAATTTTATGAAAAAAATTACTTAAATATTGATTATATTTTTATCGATAAAAAATAAGTTCTTGAAAATAATTTAGTATAAAGACTCAATTACTCTTACACAATAAAGATATTTGAGTGTAGTATAGAAATTCATATTATATGTTTTCTCAAAGTTTGAAAATAAAATATATAAAGAGATTAAGGAATTTATATTTTTCTAATTTTTTTTTAAAAAAGGAAAATGACAATTTTAGTTCATTAATTGTGTCTAAATTGTAGATTGGTATTCTCGTGTAATCAACATTACAACAAACTCAACATTTACTTAAAATCAGAGTATCATCAATGTGAACAACTTTTTTTTTTTGTTTTTTTGTTTCTATACTTAGAAAAATTTTACAAAATGACCAATTTGTCATATAATAATTTGACAAATCAAAATAAATTTTTAATATTAAACAAAATTTATAAGTGAACAACAGTTTTCAAAATAATTAATGTGAAGAAGTTGTATAAAGTAATAATTTATGGATTGAGTCTAATAATTTAGACAGGAGTTAATACCCAAAATCGTCCTCGACTATAGTGGTTTTTCTCAATTTCGTCCTAAACGACTTTAGTGACCTAATATCATCCCAGACTTTTGTGTTTCGCTCAATTTAGTCCTCATTTGTTATTTTCGTCAAATTGGTGTTAAATAAAGGGACAATTCAGTAATGCAATATTAATCTCTCTTTACTTTCAACTTGTGAAGTGCGAAATTCCTCTTTCTTGTACGAATTACACCCAGAATTACTCCCGGACTTGCAAATCAAATTTTATATTCGCAGTTTTAGGAGTAATTCTGGGAGTAATTCATAAAAAAAAAATGATTTCGCAGTTCACATGTTTATGAGTAAAGAGATGTCAATATTAAAATTACTGAATTGTCTATTTATTTAACACCAAATGGACAGAATAACAAATGAGGGACTAAATTGAGCAAAAACACAAAAGTCTGGGACTAAATTGAGCGAAACACAAAAGTCTGGGACAATATTAGGTCACCAAAGTCGTTTAGGACAAAATTGAGAAAAACCACTATAGTCGAGGACGATTTTAGGTATTAACTCATTTAGACAGATTAGTGGATTAAAATTGCCATTTTTTTTAATATTTTAGTTGATGTTACATGCCCATTCCTAGGCTACCTTGATAATAAAGGCAGTCATTATATCATACACAGGGCGCACAATGCACCTACCCAAAACGACGTTGGTTTGGTGTATTGTCAAAAAAAATTAAAAAAAATCTGTGTTTCGAATATATAAAAACCTTTAACTAAATATATATGGGGTTTGAACTATTTAGCCGGATAAAATGACATCAACAATTAAAACACGCGTGTTTGTGTCTGGGTGCACATTATTATGTGCGCCGTGACACACGATATAAATTGCCTAATAAAGGTGCTAGGAATTTGGATTATTTTATGAAATAAGTAGCGGAATTGCCGTTTTACTCCGTATTTTTTAAATATTAAAAAGTAAATGATCAAACTCATTAAGGTAGGAAAAAGTGAGAAAAGAAAAGGCAAAGAGGGCCTGGAATCTTGAATAAAAGGACATTTGCAGTGTCCTTCTTCAACCCACTCTCCTCCTCTACTCTGCTCTAGAGTGTAAAACTCAGTCCAAGAGCCCACTCTCCCTCTACTGAAACACTCACTAGAGAACACAGACAAAATTCTACAGAGAGTGGAGTGTGGAGAGGAGAAGATAGGAGAGTAGTTTAGAATAACTCCAGGAAAATGGGTTGGAGCTCAACAAGATGCAAATGGGTTTCAGCAATGGTGCTGCTCCTGGTTAGCCTTAGCTGCTGGGGAGCTCCAGGATGGTATGCTTTGTTCTCATCTTTTTCCCATTTTTGTAATTTCATTTCTAGCTCAAATTAAAGATTATTATGCTCATCTTAGTGGGTTGTCTTTAAATTAGAGGGGGTGATTTTGTGTTTGGGGAATTGGGAATCTGCTAAAAGTTTTGTTCTTTAACATGATTTCTTTCAGATTAGTTAAGATTTTTGGTCCAAACATGTGCTTGATTTGGAAGGGATAATGAATGTGTGCTTTTTTTTAAAGGTTGAATTGTTATTCTCTATGAAGTGCTTGGTTGATGAATGGGAAGTGGTAACCAGCTGTAGTTTGTGAATATGCTTTATGATTATAGTCTTCAGATATTCAACACCATTGGGCCACTAGTATAGTGTGTCCTTTCTCTTCTCACAAAGAAGAGAAAAGAAGAGAAGAGAAAACTAGTTGTTAAAATATGTTTTTTGGAGTGAGGACCACTAGTTTAAACATTCCTTTTAAGGCCACATATATTTTATGGAACCCAATACATTAAGTCATTAACATCTCCCCATCTCCCTTGTGACAGGCAGGCCATTCAGGCAGCATTAATTTGTTAACATTTCTTTCAGCCGACAATATTCTAGAAAATGCCCCTTATAGCCTCCTGCCTTGCCTTTTAAAACTTGATAAACTTGATAATCTAGGAGAAGGATCCCTGCCACTATCAAAGTGGCAGTAGGGTATGGAGAGCTGACATGTTAAAATGAAGATAAATCCTTTTTTTTTTTTGGGTGATGAGGAAAACCTGCAACCACTACTCGAGGGTGTGCTGGGTAAACCCCGCCTTGTGACCCTAGCAAGCAAAGGACCACAATGAGGTAAACTAGCATATGTTGCCCATAGGCTCAAACCAAGAGGGTCGGTCGGGATTCAAACTTGGGGGACCTTTAGTCATGTTGGCTCCTGGTTTAACCATCTCTTTGTTTGTGGAATAATGGTTCTTTCATTACTGCACATTACTCTCACTTGTATGCAATCTATGGATCGTATCAAGGCTGTGAAATTTATCCAGGTAAGAAAAGTTTGAACAATAGCTAGAATCTTCCTGAAAATACATTGGTCATTGGCCGATGGACTGATGTAGTAGTGTGTTTCACTCATTTTGTATTTGAATGATTAGTCATTTAGGTATGTAAACGTGAATTAAGAATAACCGGACCAATCCATTGGTTCGGATTAGACAAGTAGCACTGTTAGTCGGCATGTATCGTTCCCTATATCTATGATGATTAAGATTTATGAGCATATTTTTGGTGCATATATATTCCAGTTGTTTGAGATCTGGGAAAAAGCAAACCAATCCGTTAACACAGGAAAATGACAGCCCTAGTGCTGGCCATCCTTTGGGTCCTATTGTAGCATTCTAACGCGTCTTCTTGATTGTGCATTTGTGCATAAAGTTATGATGGGACAAATATGTGCTATTCCATTGACAATTCTCAAACATCAAATTCCTAGCGGGGGCCCACAAGGGAGGAGACATGAATTGGATTGAATATCTATTTTAGATTTTATTGCTTCTTTTTCCTGATTGAAGGATTGAGTATAGCTTTTTCTTTCTTTCTTTCTTTCTTTCTTTCTAAGCAGTAAATCTTAGATTCTTACTGCTGCAGTCTCCTCTATTATGTATGTACCTACCACTTACCAGTCATCATGCTGGTATCCTCTTGGGATCTTGAAAACGACAGCAAACTGATAAAATTTGTCTTTTTCTTTGACAAATGAATGGGTTTAATTAGGGTTTCTTGGTCTCAGAAAATGTTGGAAAGAAAAGAAGTTGCAGTTATTTATTATTGTACATGGTAATCTTGGCTGTTTTGGTTCAAATGGTTATTACTATTCTTAAATGCTAACTAGCAGCAGTACTATGGACTCCAGCGTTTGATGTACTGACTTGCTTGTTACACTGTGGCGGGTGTATATTTAATCACTCTGTCTGTTTCATTTTACCTGTCATGTTTACTATTTACTGGTCAAATTCTTTTGGGTATTTTTTTAGCAGGTTACTAGTTCTCACCTTACCTTCCATTATATTGTTGAATCTGGCAGGACCACTACTGAATGGTGATTTCGAGACAGCTCCATCAGGGGGCTTTAGTTCAGATGACAGGTTCTCGGACGGGCCTGCTGAAATCCCCAACTGGAAGACCAATGGAAGTGTAGAGCTTGTTGAGTCGGGCAAAAACAAGGCGGGATGATCCTCATCGTACCTCAAGGTCAACACGGTGCAAGACTGGGAAATGATGCTGAAATTAATCAGGAAGTCCAAGTTGAAAAGGGCGCACTCTATTCAATCACCTTCAGCGCGGCTCGCACTTGTGCACAGCTAGAGTCACTCAACGTGTCTGTTCCCCCCGCGCAGACGATAGATTTGCAGACCCTATACAGTGTGCAAGGATGGGATACTTACTCGTGGGCCTTCCAGGCGCAAGAAGATAACGTGAGGGTTGTTTTCAGAAATCCTGGCATGGAGGACGATCCAACGTGTGGGCCAATCATAGATGATATTGCTATGAAGAAGCTTTTCGTTCCAGATAAGCCCAAAGGTAAACTTATTTCCACTTCAACACATTATATTGTCGGTATTGCCCAATACTTATGCTCATTTCTGCAGATAATCCAGTACTCAATGGTGATTTTGAGTCGGGCCCTTGGATGTTCAGAAACGAGTCTCTAGGTGTTCTGCTCCCACCAACCTTGACGAAGATACCTCGCCATTGCCCGGATGGATTGTAGAATCGAACAGGGCAGTGAGATACATAGACTCCTACCATTTCAATGTTCCCGGAGGCAAACGGGCGATAGAGCTACTGTCTGGAAAAAGAAGGCTTATATCCCAGATGTGGAAACCAAGCCCAACAAGCCGTATCGGCTCACATTCTCACTAGGCCATGCAGGGGACAAATGCAAGCAGCCTCTGGCAGTGATGGCCTTCGCCGGTGACCAAGCCGAGAACATCCATTACACTCCCAATTCCAACTCCACCTTCCAGGCCGCGGATGTCAACTTCACAGCCAAGGCAGAGCGCACCCGAATCGCATTCTATAGCATTTACTACAACACGAAACCGACGATATGAGCTCGCTCTGTGGGCCCGTTGTGGATGATGTGAGGGTTCAACAATCATGTCCAGCAGAGAAGGCTGGTGGAGGCTTGGGCTGGCTTTTGGCTTAGGACTGCTTGTTTGGCCTTGGCATAGGTGGGTTTGAGAGGGTTGGTACTTGGTAGTAGCTAAACATCATATGCATTTGTAGTATTGCTTGATACGAGTGTATGAGTTGGCATGGAGGTGATGGTAAAACCATGATCCATGTCTAACGTTGTATGTGCATATGTTTTAAACTTTTTACACCAAAAGAAAATCTAAAGGGACTTTGATTCAGGTTATATTAAATAACCAAGGGAATGTGACATTTCCGAGCTTACATTCCTATGTTTGGTTCATATTTTCTGACAACACATTTG
The DNA here is from genome assembly GCA_009835305.1 of Ipomoea purpurea. Taxonomy (NCBI): domain Eukaryota; kingdom Viridiplantae; phylum Streptophyta; class Magnoliopsida; order Solanales; family Convolvulaceae; genus Ipomoea; species Ipomoea purpurea. The sequence continues at coordinate 21,619 of VALG01000507.1, forward strand.
ATTCACGGAGATGAATTTAGAGGAAATAAGAATTGCTATTCACAGGGAATGGAATAGGTAACGAATAGAATATGAATTGTATTCTGGCTGAAGGAATATAACTTTAGTAATTGTATTCTAGTGTTTGGTTGGTTAAAGAATAGAAATGGAATAAGTTTTAAAGACATAAATACCCCTTATACAATAATAATATATAAAATAATAATAATAATTAATAATAATATATAATGATATGATATCGATATACCAAATATTATATTATATATGGTGCCTATACTTATAACATGTGAGTTGCCAATTGCCCCTAAAAAATGACACTCTACTGGCCATTGATCTTAAATTGTATGGCTGAAATTTTTGATATAACATTATGGATTATATATTTTTTTTCAATGCCTCAAATTAAACAAATTAACAACTTGGCATTACACAAAGTTATGGCATCTGTCAGAGCACTTTCTAGATGGCTCTTTTGACTTTTAATTTTCTAAAATAAACCCTGCTAATCTACTATGATGGAGAGAACTGGACAGAGTAAAGAAGATACACCTTAGTGTTTATTTTCTTCTTCCCATTCCAGTGAACATTCACGGCATATCTCCGGGTCCATCATCGTGAAAGGTGGTGGAGGCCTCGATGGATTTGCGGTGGGCGCTGGCTAACACGCTGCCGGGTTCTTGGTTTTGCGAGGGTGTCTTCGATGAACCTTGCTGACCAACGGCGATCTTCCAAGCTTTTGGACGAGATTTATATTATGATCGTTTAGAGAAAGCTTAATGACCACCTTTTTGCTCATTTTGTGTACAATAATGTTACAGGAGAAAGGACGAAGAATAAGAGATTTTCATGGAATCAATTTCAGGTGGGCCTTCTCGGCGAGCTTTTCCTTTTCTTGGGAGCCATGGAAATTTTTTGATCAACAATGCATGTTAGTTTCAGAAAATTTTGTTTTAGAATTAACTGATGACTCAAAAAAATCCTATTAAACATAGATGACAATTTAATTTAAGGTTTATCTATTCTTATAGAGTGGTAATATATACTAAATTTCAATTTTCCTTTTGTTTGCAATCTAAGAGATACTTTTTACATATGGAGTGAATAAAGAGAGAAAAATAATTGTATCTGATACCTAACCTTTGTTAAATAAAAAGTGAATTCCTTACACTTAACCAATGTTAACTTCATTACATATGCAATATTTATGGTACGATGGTGGACATTGATGCTTTGACCGAATTATCTGCAATCAATGCGGACAAGTCTCCATTAACAATATCTGAAAGCAATTCAAGGACTGTGTAAGGCAGTTTTAAAAAGCTGGTGAGTATATGTCCATTATCACTGTAATTTAGAGAAATGAAGAATAAATATTTTGATTTAATATGCATCCACCATATTATTATATATATATATCTATTATATATAACTATATATATATAAATATCATTAATAATATATTATATAATGCTATTAAATGATATATTTATTAAAATGTTTAATTTTGTCATGATCCAGTTTAATTAGATTATAATTATATCAGGTTGTTATTACCTAAATAATAATATATTTAAATAATATATTTTTTTTGTATATAACAATTATTAAATTTGTATATATTATTATTTAAAATTAAAACACATTATTATTTTTTGGACATGGCGTTTCGCGCAACGCGCGTGCAAGGACTAGTATTTATATACATGTTACCATGTATATATGCATGGAGGAAATTTCAATTTTGGTCATATGACTATAGGGGTCTTGTTAATTTCTGTCATTGACTTTTAAAATTGTCAATTTAGAACCTTAATTATGCAATTTTTGTCAATTTTGGTCACTCCGTCAAATTGCTGGCCAAATTTTGCAGGAAATTTTAATTGTTAAAATAATGAGGGTATTCTAGTCATTTCACGTCTCTTTTCTTCTTTTCATACGAGTCCATCCCTTCCTCTCCCGTTTCTAGTGAATGCAATGAACTAAGTTGATGCGGAAAAGAGGTTGATGATATTAAAGATAGGGTTTACCGGGAGAAAGAACGCCAAAAACGGGAGAGAAAGGGATGGACTCGCCGGAGAAGAAGAAAAGAGGCTTGAAATGACCAAAATACCCTCATTATTTTAACTATTAAAATTTTTCGGCGAAATTGGCCGGCAATTTGGCCGGAGTGATCAAAATTGACAAAAATTGCATAGTTAAGGTACTAAAATTAATACTTTTAAAATATCAGGGGCTGAAATTAACAAGACCCCTATAGTCATATGACCAAAATTGAAATTTCTCTATATGCATGTGTGTGAGAGAGAGAACAACAACAACAACAACACAAAACAACAACAACAACAACAATAATATAATAATAATAATAATAATAATAATAATAATATTATTATTATTATTATTATATATTATTATTATTTATTTATTATTATTATTATACAAATACATATTTATATTTATATTTATTTTCCCTCTTATTCCACATCGGTTGGAGAAGTAAGGAATGGAACCTTGAGGCCTATAAAAGGAACCTCAAGGCTCCATAATTTCAATTACAATGCTCATCCGCCAGGCAAGCTTGCAATGCTCATCTGCTGGGCAAGCTTGCAATGCACATTCGTTAGGCATGCAGATTGGCAGACTACTTTAATTTAGGAGTCAAGACTCTATAATTAAGGGTTTTTTTACTTATAATAATATATTGATAGATTGATGAAAAAAATATAATTAATTAAATATTATACATTTATATAATACATTATATATTAAATAAAGATAAATTTATATCATGTGCAAATGGTATTTTTGGTATTGTGATATAAAAGCTACTCCCAAGGGACAGTGAGAATATCTAATACAAGGCCCCTAGGAATGTCTATTCCCTTCGCGGAAGGTAATAGCTCAGTTTTTAGGCGAATGTTATTCCCATGACAAATGATCCAACCAAATGATGGAATAGGTCTATCCCAGGAATGTTATTCCATTCCTGACCTATTTCATGAACCAAACATGCCATGTGGAATATAACATTCTCGTGGAATGAAACATTCTCCCCACATATGATTTTGAAGGGAATGTTGATATTCCTTCATTTTCTTAGATTATGTAAGATAACCTTGGATATTTTATAAAATTTTCCATTTTAATTCTAAGAGCCCAAGAGAGTTAGGCTATAATGGGTAGAAAAAATGGCGGTCAAATTTTTTAATCAAACGAATGGCTCAGATTGATCCGATTTAATTTTTCTTTAAGATTTCCTAATTTATCCTTAATGAATATCCGTTAACTTTTCCGTTAAATATTGTCTTTTTCGTTAATTTTTGTTAGTTCACCGTTAACTTACTCATTGATTTCAATAAGAAAGGTCATAGGTTCGAACCTCATCCCAATCAAAATTGGCAAATTAGTACTATATTTTATTCTTTTTAAATTAAATAATAATTTAGTAGCTACAACAAAAAATAATACAGATGCATTTTTTTAATTTCGAATTATGTGTCTACAATGTCTTATTCAAAATAAAAATAAAAATTATTCATTATCAATAAGTTAAATAAGAGAAATAATTGCATTAGTTATATTGTCTTTATTTTTCTTCTATATAAAAACTCTTTTACATTCAAATTCATCAATTGATTATCTACTATCTACTATACTAATAAGAGCCCAAGAGAGTTAGGCCTATAATCGGTAGAAAAATTGGCGGTCAAATTTTTTAATCAAATGAATGGCTCAAGATTGATCCGATTTTAATTTTTTCTTAAGATTTCATAATTTATCCTTAATGAATATGATATCCGTTAACTTTTCCGTTAAATATTGTCTTTTCCGTTAATTTTTGTTAGTTCACCGTTAACTTACTCATTGATTTCAATAAGAAAGGTCCTAGATTTGAACCTCATACCAATCAAAATTGGCATAATTAGTTCTCTATTTTATTCTTTTAAATTAAAGAGAAAAGAGTCAAATAAGCCCCTAAACTTTATTTGAAAAGTCAATTAGGTCCATGAACTTTATAAAGGTGCAATTACACCCTTAACTTGTTAAATGGAGTCAATGAAGCCCAACAACCTGTAAGTGACCTACTATTGCAAGTATTTCTGTATTCCGGTGAAATTCCATCGACCGACAACTGCGAACATAAATTTAAGCTCTGCCCAACATTAAAATTTAAAGAACGTTCTTATTAAATTCATTACATGTTTAATGGGTTTTTTCATTATAAAAAGTAAAAAGACATTGAAAATTGACTGTGCTAGAAGCTTTCCATTGGAAAATTGCAGAAGAAGATTCAATAGCTTAGCTGGATAGCTCTATGGATTAAAGAAGTATATAATTCTTTAAAATTCAACGCGTTTCTTTCCAATATTTTGGTTTCGGGCCTGCTGCGACTTCAAATCTCAATAATATAATGCTTAAATTCAAAAGAATTCTGAACTCCAATTGTTAATCTCAATGCTTTTAATCTAATTCAATTCATCGATTCGTAAAACTAGAACAGGATGAGTACGAACTCTTTATGTCAGTTTCATGTGGGGTGGGGGAGCGTTAGGTTGCGAGCTGAATGCGGCGGGGTTGGTCGGCGGTGCACTTACGTCGACGACGATAGTGCTTCGTGGCCGACAACTACCGTCGAGGAATTCAAGACAGTTCCCTGTCTGTGTTGTACAATTCTCGCCAAGGATGATCTCCGAAAAAGTTTTCTCCCTGCGACGATTACGGCCAACTAGCCACTGGAATTTCGCCGGAATACAGAAATGACTTGCAATAGTAGGTCACTTACAGGTTGTTGGGCTTCATCGACTCTATTTAACATGTTAAAGGGTGTAATTGTATTTTTTAAAAGTTCATGGACCTAATTGACTTTTTAGGTAAAGTTTAGGGGCTTATTTGACCCTTTTCCCTAAATTAAATAATAATTTAGTAGCTACAACAAAAATAATACAGATGCATTTCTTTAATTTCGAATTATGTGTCTACAATGTCTTTATTCAAAAAAAATAAAATTATTCATTATCAATAATTAAATAAGAGAAATAATTGCATTAGTTATATTGTCTTTATTTTTCTTTTATATAAAAATTCTTTACATTCAAATTCATCAATTGTCTATTTCACTACATTGTCCTACAATGTCTTTATTAAAAAAATAAAAATTGTTCATTATCAATAAATTAATTAAGAGAAATTATTTTATTAGTTATATTGCCTTTATTTTTCTCCAATGTAAAAATTCTCTTACATTCAAATTCATCATTGATTATATTCACTACATTGTCTATTTATCTTTTTTTGTGCACTATTTTTAAATTAAATATCAAAGTTATAATACAAAATAACGCTATATATTTTGTTTACAAGTATTTATTAATACCATGAAAAAAAAAATATATATATATAATTAATAAAGCCAATCATATTACTACTTGAGGGATTTGTTAACAAAGAGAGTATTCAAATCACACAACAAATTGAAGTGAGAACTATCTTGCAATGTCCTTGTTTGACAATCAGCAGAACTTACTTTGAAGCCTTTTTAATGACCTGCATATTAAACAGGCTTCAGGCCAGGCCAAGCTAATTGTAGGCTCAGGCTTGAGCCTAAAAAAGCCTACATACAGGCTTAGGCATAGGCCCAGACCTTAGATTTTCGTAACAGGCCCAGACCTAATTTTCTAAGGCTCGGCTCGGCCTATTTCCACGGAGCGTTATGCTGTGCAACCGTGTGCACTATGCAGTGCACACGGAATTAGATCCATAATTTCTATACTATACGATTCATAATTGTATACTATAGATTCATAATTTGTATACCATAGATTTATAATTTCTATACTGTATAGTTATCAAATTATGAACATATAGTTCAGTGATTTGTGAATACAGAGTTCAACAATTAAAAATATTGAACATAGAGTTTTGTAATTGTGAATATAGAGTTCAATAATTATGAATCTATAGTACATAAATTATGAATCTGTAGTATAAAAATTATGGATCTATAATATAGAAATTAATTATGGATCCAATTATGTGTCCACCATGCATGGTGCACAACGGTTGCATAGCATAATTTGCCTATTTCCACCCCTACTCGCAATGTCATTGTTTGGCAATAAGCAGTTAGCTCTTCAATAAATTAGTATATATTAATATACTTTATACCCTAATTTTTATTTGCTCTCCTTATGTCCCGTGTTTCGTTTCAACCATACCTATACAATTTTTTATTACAATTATAATCAATCTTGACTATATTATCTTGCATTTGTAAAATTAGAATTACCTATTTAAATACACAAATTCAACATTCAATTATCTATGCATGCACAATTTCATATAATCTTGCCTTGATATACTTTAAAATATTTATAAAAAAAAACATTGGGCATTATTTCAATCGTGCAATGCACGTAAAAAAACTAGTATATATAAAAAAAAAACCATAAACAAACATGATTATATTAATACCTCAATTTTAACAAAACAAAGTAATAATTCCACCTTTTCTCTCTCGATTCTCCTAAGGGTTTTGCATACCTACTAGGGTTTTCCTAGATTTTCAGACAATTTTGTTCGTATCTTTCCTGGAAGATGGCGACGATGTTGTAATGGATGGTGTGGATAATCGACGGGATGTGGGCAAGCCGAGATGGAAGGGAGGCGTGACGGACGTCTGTTGGAAGATGTTAGCAATGGTCGGATGTCGGATGGCCAACAAAACCAACGCCGAGTAATTAATTGGGGCAAGTGGGGAGGGAATTGGGGGACGTGGGTCCCAGCAGGCAGGAATGTTACGGGAAAGGGGGAAATGGGGAACGAGGCGGTGGAGTGGGGAAAGAGGGTGTTGCGCTGGCGGGTGAGGATGGCAGTAAATTTGGAGAGGATGAGGGCGGTTTGGATGGGGGTGGTGTGGGAAATAGGGGAGGCGTGGGCAGTATGGGTAGAGGGGGGAATGGTGGCAATACGGATCACCAGGGGAGGGGCTGGAGGACTACACGGCAGCAGGGGTGGGGGGTGTGGCGGAGTTGACGGATAGATGGGCGGAGATGGCTTTGATAGAGGAGGAAGGGGCGGTGTTCATGCCGGAAGGTGGAGATGGGTAGTAGAGGGTGATGGGATGAGAGGAAGAAACTTGGAGGATTGTTGGGCGGTTTTGACCAAAAAAATGGTAAAACTAGATTTTATGAGACAGGTTCTGGCATCTGTGTGGCAGCGGTACGTGGATACAGGTAACGAAGATTCAGAGGGGTTTGTTCTTGTTTGTGTTTTTCCATAAGACAGATATGGAATACGTGCTGAATGGAGGACCCTGGGCCTTTGAGAATAATGCTCTCGTGTGTCGGGAGGTATTAGATGGGGTGAATCCTGTGGATGTGGAGCTGGATATGATTGATATGTGGGTACAGTTGCATGACATGCCTAAGGGATACACGTCACACGCAATTCTGGAGCAGGCAGGAAATTTTTTGGGATCTTTTGTTAAACATGATGACGGTTTGAGGGGGCCATGACTAACGTTTCATCGTATTCGGGTGTCAATTTCGGTTGATAGGCCGCTAAGAAGGAGGATGAAGTTATGAAAGAGAGTGTGACAACGGCATGGGTAAATTTCAGATATGAACGGCTGCACAAGTTTTGCTATTTTGTGGTTGTATGGGTCACTTGCATACTTTTTGCATACCGCTAGGAGGCTGGAATTCGGTTGAAAGGTTTGTTGTACGGTCCGAATTTGCGAGCTGGTGGATCCCGAGTGCTCTAGAGCGGTTGGGGATAGCTGGCTTGTTCCGGTAGGCGGGAGACCACGACCACTGGGAATCAAGCCACGTGTAGTGGATGGGGGACAGGGAAGGGGGCTGTCACACCACGAGGGGGGGGGGAAAGTGTAACAGATGACATGGTAACAACCGCAGCTGTTTCAAAAAACTTGTCTAATTGCGGGAGCTGGTGTCCAGCCCGCCCATCATCATGAGTTACTCTAGCTGGAACTGTCGTGGCTTGGCCATCCGCACAGTTTCCGACGATTGTGGGCTTGTGTCCAGTAAGAAGCTGATTTTGTTTTTTGATGGAGACCAAGGTACTACGGTACATGAGAACGGATCCGGGTTACGCTTGGCTATGAAGGTTTTGTATTTAGTTGATAAGATGGTTTGGTGGAGGAATGCGCCTTTGTGGAAGAAGAATAATACGGTGAGATTTTTAAGCTATTGCAGAGTATATTGATAGTGGAGGTAAGCTTGTTTAATAGTTATGGGCGCATGATATGCATTTATGGTATCACCGAGCGTAGGTAGGGGGAGGACATAGGGAATATACTTGGTACTCTCAGAGACTAGATCCTTATTGCCCTGGGTGGTAATAAGATATATATCTACTATATCAGAAACATAGAAAGAGAGAGATATATCCTAATATATGTTAAGGGGTTTATACGGAGATGATGTGGATAGACTAGTAGTAATATGATGAAATAGAGAGAGGCCATCAGTATAACAATAGCAGAAGGGGAAGAGACGCATTGGAATTGAGAAAATTGGAAAGGCTTATAATACGGAATGAGGGTCTGCTAATGAGAATGCATGCTGAGGAAATATTCGAATTCGGCATA
>VALG01000508.1:0-16416 GCA_009835305.1 Ipomoea purpurea
AAAAGCTTTGAGATTGTGAGCCGTAACCCAAAAGGTCTTTCTGATGCGTTAACACGAAAGGTTGGAAGTTCAACCCAGGCCTTTCTTTCAAGGTAAAAAATAATATTAGCCTTTTTTCCAATGTCCCCAATCGGGGGAGGGGACAAGAAATACATTTTGAGTACAAAAAAAACTACCAAAGACGAAATCAATGGGCCCAAATTTGTGCAGATTTATTATGGTTAAACCTCATAATTCTGTTTATTACTTTCTGTACAATGTAAATCCTTTTAAAAAATTAAAAGCCCGGGGAGGGGTTCAACGGCTTTTTGGAGAAAATAAATTTTTTGGAAAAAAGCTGGAGGGATTCGTATCCGCGACATTGGTTTTGCCCTAAGTTTTTCAAAGGGATGGAAGCTAGGATTGCTTAAATAAAAAGAAATAAAAATGGGAAAAAACTGTTTTTGGTGCGTAAAGGGCAGGTGCGGCTCCGCCATTTTTCTTTGTAAACTTGCCTTTTTTTTCATTAAAAAATACTTTTAAATACGAATCTTAAAGGAAAAACTCACGTATCCATGTAATTGTTTTCTGGCAACATAATTATACAAACCCCAAATTGAGTTTCAGAAAAACGGGTCTTTCCACATGGCTTTCACATATTACTGTTCCTTACAAAGGGGACCGGAAGGGTTGCTTTGCCCAATCCTGCTTTTATGGGGACACGGATCATTTCGGTCGAGAATTCCGCAAACCCAAAGCTGATGGGGACCATGGAGTATTACAAAATAGCTGCGAAGAATTTCTTCATGGTTGCAACCGGGCCCGTGTTGTGTTGCCCAGGGAAGGTAATTCAACCGTGGCATTGGTAATTGGCAAGTTGTCGAAAGCAGATTTTATCCAAAAAAAGATATAATTTGATCGCGATCCCCATTTTGGACCAGGATGTGTTACCCGTTTTTGTATCGAAGAAAGGGGGATGAATTAAAAGAGGACCAATAAAAAAAAATTGGGAATTAGAGTTGGTGAAAATAGGTATTTGTTAACCCCACATAAATTCGGTATACGTTGCATCTTGGGAAAAGCTATCATACAAAAGCCCACATTAATGTAGGAGGTGGTGTAAACCTATATTTTTCCTAGGGTCAAAATCTAGTTTTACCTATTTTCATTAAGTATTGTCAACAAGGGTAAAACGGACCGGTGTACGGCCTGAGTTTATAAGACTTAAATGGATTGAAGCTGGTTAATGGAAGACGGTGTGGAAAATAAACCATGTACTATGATTTGCAGTAACATCTCTACATGCGGAAGGGGCAGCTTGGGAAGGTTGTTTAGGTTTTGAAGTTTTTCCAAGTACAGAAGATCCAACCGGGTGAGGCGACTAGGCTTTCACTGGGCCCTAATTGCCAATCAGTTGGTGTTCCAAGACCGGAATTTACGATGGATCATGTCCTGGAATAAGAGAGACCGTTGGGGCCGAATATGTTTTAATGCATGGGTTATGACAAGTTCCTAGTTTTAAAGCCAACCAGGAAGTTTAAAGAAAGTGAGGCTTATGTAACTTTAAACATTTGAGAATGCCTAAACCAAAATTTGTGTGGGAAATGACATTTCCCGGAAATTGACATCCAAAGGAAAATGAAGGGTTTTTTCTTCAATTTTGTCGGATATTTTTTCTATGTACCACCCAGCTTCAGGAGAAAATTATTATTTTAAGGGTTGTCTTATTGGGAACATAGCCCGTGAATCCAAAAAGGTTTTCCAAAGATATTAGGGACCAGTTAATTGGTGGTTGGAAAGTATTTTGGGGGACCTTTAAGAGATTGGCATGTTATTGTCAATGAATTGGTTAGACGGATGTAGTAAAAAAAGAATACATATTGATATGCTATAAAAATGAGCAAGCTGGCTGGTTCAAAGGCATATTTCTATATTAAGAAAGGCTACTTGTTCTTACTAACAATTCCTCATCAAAATCATGTATTAGGCCGGAAAAAAAAAAAAAATGTTTGGGAAGGATCCAAGTTTTTGTGGGCAACAATTTGTCTGGAAAAGATTGCTCAGAACACTAATCAAAGAAGAATATTAAAACAAAAGCAGGTTTAATGTAACATTTTTTTATGATACAATTAAAAAAAAATTCCTTAGGTTATATTTGTATTTTAAAAGAAACTATTCTTTGGACTATTGGGCATCGTAAAGAAAACAGATTGGTCGTCTAACAGAGGAAGAGGAAATAAAAAGAAAACTTTGGCATGTGGGAAAATTGGAAAAAAACCTATTTAAGGGCAAACAAAATAATAAAGGTTCTTTAACAACAGGATCTTGATCCTCCGGAATGCCAAATTTTTTTTACCCAAGTACAGATATATTTTCCCAAGGTTGTTTTTTGTTGCAGGCGGAAATCTGGTTGGTTTTTTTGAATGAGTTAGTTTGTTACAAATTCCGCGAAGCAAGTTGAAAAAGAAGATTTGTGCTGAAAGTGTGCTGTGTGGCCCAAAACTAACTGAACAGAATCAAACAGAAGGGGGGGTTTCAATCTTATGGAATTTACCCGGTTATAACAAGACATTTGCAAAGACGTAAAAGGTGGGCTTTATCTTTTTGTTTTATTTGGTGTACGGGGTGGAAACAGAGGAAAAGACTTTGTCATTTTGTGGGAGACTTTGCGTTGGTTCAGCTGCAATTCTCGATGACACAAAGGTCCTGATCTTTTTATCAAACTCGGGTAGGGTATTCATAGTGGCATTAGGCTTCTTTGTTTGTAACCAGGTGCCGAAAACTGCTCACTCAAAGATTGGCAAATACCTATGCAACAAACGAACAACGACTCAAACCCTGTAAATTAAAGCAAACTATGGGTAAAGGCGGCACACATGGCTGAAAATTGTTGAATTAAAAGATATATAGATACGAGTGTTGCAGAATTAAAATAAATGGGGTATATTCACAAGCTCCCCAATGAGTGTCTCCACAAACCCATTGGCTTTGACGCCCTTTAGGGAATCGAAAACTTTATGGCTGGGACCTTGTTGAGTTTTGTAGGGAACCGTTAGTTGAAAATTGAAGGACGTTTGGTGGTTCAAAACAGTTTGTTTTGGGTGGGAATTTCCGCCCCAAAAATTCTCCCATAAGTTCCAAAAGTGTGTACACGGCCTCAAGAGATAGTTATGGGTTTTTGCTTCAGCCATAAAAATCTTTCATCATTTTAATGGGATCAAGTTCTGCAAATTTTTTAAGGTTCTGATTAAAATAATCAACCTCAGAACCTAAGTGTCGGATAAACCAACGTGGGAAAAAGAAAAATCCGGCAGCGCAATTACAAGGGAATTTTGGCCTGTATTAGATTTTGCTGAATGAAACAGGTTGGAGTAGGGGAAAGGTGGGGTGGGCAGAAAATGAGGTTTCGGTAGAGGTTGATAAAATAAGATATTCCCAAAAAAACCAACATGTAGCTGTACATCCGAAGGAGGACGATATTTAATAAACAAATTGGTGCACATAGTACATTTCCTTATGTTTTCAATGGAAAAAACCGACCCCCGAGCATCCTTTTGGCTAAGGTCGTTGCTAATTATTAGGCCTCCAACGGGGGGCCTTCGAACGGTGTGAACGCCGTCAAATGAGTATTATGACTTGAGCGTGGCTTAATTTTCCCCAAACGCAGGTCGATACTAAATTATTCAGACGCCAGTTATGACAAATTCTAATCGGAGAACAACTGGGCATACTTGGAAGATTGTACTTCACACCAGACCGGCATGGCAACTTCTAAACAGCAAATAGGGGTTTTCCAGGTATACCAAAATTTCCATACCACCTTGAACTTTGAAAAAAAATCGAATTTCACCTGTAATTTGAATAAAATGAAATTATTGGTATACCCTATTCTCGTTGGGTTTATTAGCAATATGGGAAATACTCAGTTCTTTTGTAATTCCAAAGCTAGGCAGACCATTTTTAATTGAAGGGCATATTACGTGAACCCGGGACCCAAGACAAGAATAAGGTACAAGAGTGTTGACCCCCGAATTTGTCAATTGTTTCCCCAAGAACCCACCGGATCCCCAAAAGATTGCCGTTTTCAAGTTTTTTCAACGAAAAGGCCAAATTCCCATTAATAGCTTTTTCAGTATTTTGCAATGGACTAATAAACAAAAAATCAAAGGACAAACCGTTGAAACTCATGTTGGTTTAATACTAAAGAAACCGGTTTTTTGTACCCCACCGGTTCAAAGTTGTACGTTAGCTGGCATTCTCGGGTTAACAAATTCCAAGACGGCTCAAAAAATATTATAGTCAAAAACCCAAGTTCAACTACTACATCAACCACTAATGTTGTATTCATGAAAGTTTTCAATAATTTGTAATTTTTGTAAAAGTCTTTCTTTTTCTTAGTACCATCACCCTTGCAACTATTGTAATATACCATTTCATATTGTTTTTGTTGAATTCCCCACACATATTTTCATTGTATATGTTATAATTATAAACCGCATTATTTCACACATTTTATATATAACATACACACATGTAATAGAGCTAGTAACAGTCAAAAAATATAAATAAATAAATAAAAAATTACATACCGTGCAACGCACGGGTCAAATAGTTAAATATTATAACATTACTTAATTACGAATTATTTGATAACTTTCATCACAAACTATTATCAACACAATTAAATCATATGAGGGTTGTTAGTCATATTAGGTATACTCTGTTCTCAAATGGCATGAAAAAAAATCGTATATTAAATAAAAAAAAAATATTTTTCTAATGTTTAAAAATTCAAATTGTTTTGGAAAAAAAAAAAATCATCAACCAACAAAGCATAATTCAATTTCATTCACCTTTAAAAATTGTAATTATTAAAAAATATTTTATAGGAAACCAAATGTCCTTTCTATTTTAATTTGTTTAGTATAAATGCAATAGCCAGTAACACTTTAATGTTTTATGGTTGCATTATTTTTGTTTGGAAGATAATGAAGGCGACCGATTAAATGCTACTTTTATCACATTATATGTACTTAAACTAAATGATGTATACTATCGTTAATTGCTGAATCAGAGTATAATTATCAGCAAATTGTTCTAAATTCGATGTTTACATCGTTAATGACTAAACAGAAAGGAATACTATGGCATTACTCATTATTATTATTTATAAAAAAGTATGTTTTGAATAAAAGATATAAGGCCTTTTAAAGGATGCGTGTTGACATCATTGGAAGGACGTTGAGGAGAGTAATGATGAATGGATTTATAATTTGTCTTTCCCCGTCTAATATCAATCACAACAATTTCCAGATCTTATTACTATTGTCCATCTATCGCATGATATAGCTATTATATTTATTTTAATATTCATATTACTTCAAATGCTTCCATATATACGATCGCCTCATAAAACCATGTCACCTTGGTAAAAACACATCTTTAAACCGAAAGCCGGGCCTATTGGCTTTCCACCCACATTCGACCTGGGGTCCTGCTAATCCCCCTCTCCCCAGTTCAGTTTCAACTTTACCAAATATTACCCAACAAACCCAATAATTACCTAACCCGCCTCTTTTTATTTTTAGCTGCACCTCCCCTTCCAGTTTACGGCACATATACTTCCCACAACCCTTTTCCAAAAAAAAAAAAAAAAAAAAAAGGATAAAAAAACTTCCCCACAACCGTAATAAAAACCAAACTTCTTTTTTAAATGATACAAAGTACCCCACCTTCTAATTGGGTTAATTTGTTCTTGATTAAATAAACTTTTGCCTTTTTTCTAATGTATTTATTGTGACAGGGATGGCGAATTGACAATGATTTTGGGTAATTGTTATTATTATGGTCTTATGGAACATTCCTGGAAAAAATTAATTCGTAAACAAAAAAGCATTTAAAAAAAAAAAGAGTATGGGTTATTGTGTAAGTTTGAACGTATGAGTACAACATCTCTTCTTAAAAAAATCTTATTTGTGTATTTTATGTGAGGCCTTTTTAGCTTATTAATGAACATTGCCGACTTCTTCTTAAAGTACAAAATTTCTTAGTTGTTATTTGTTAAGAAAAAGCCTCTTAGCTTCATTTTAAATTTTCCTGCACCACCTAATTAAAAAAAACCCTCTAAACTACACATTTAAACTTTCCCTAGAGAAAGATAATGTAGTATATATATACATATAATTTACTAATGGGCAAAAACTCCATTCCCCAAGGCTTCTTTCCAAGTCATTTTAATTTCCACACTTCATTTTTTCATTGTTATATAAAAAGTTTGGATCCGTCTAAACTTTGAGATAACTCAAATTTTTCTGCAAATTCGATTGATAAGTTGCCAACATCATATTGTCATTATACTATGTTGGAGCGTACAAAGAACAATATGTTAGAATTTGTGTTTTTTTCCCCCCTTCCGTTATTTCCCTTTCATTCTCTTTTCCCCACCTCCCGTCTGTCTACATGGAGTTAATTATTTCTGTTTCTTCTCCTTTCCTCCTGTTTTCCTCCCCTTCGCACACTCTTCGGCACATTGCACTGATCTGTTATCTAACTGTTTCAGTCGGATTAATTCTTGATTGTCGTTGGTCGCCACTCGAGACTGACAATTCTGTGGAGAGGTAGTTGTGAGGGTTCGTGAGAGAGTGATATATTCCTCATGTAGGAAAGGTGAGGAGGACAGAGAGGAAGAGATTAAAACGGAGGAAAACCAAACATTTGGAGATGTTAAATTCAAACATATATTTGTGTTACGCTAAAAAATAGATTAATGGTTCCAGTGAACTTGAAGGACAATTGATGTTTTTCCATAAAAAAAAGTAAGGATCCCATTTTAAACATTGAAAAATGGAATGTCTGGTGAATATTTAAAAGACTTGGACCAGAAAGGCTCGCTTGGAAGTGAGTTTGGGATAGTAAATAATGTCATACTAATGGATATCTATATCGTGATTCACGTTCTCTGATGGACAACAGTTTATAGAATTGTTGGGTATACAGGTTTTTCAGAGGTTTTGCTGGTTTATAGTTTGCAAGGGAAAATTCTGAAATATGAAGGCTAAAAAAGAAGGGGACTTAAACAAAAATTTAAACAAACTAAAACGAATTTTTAATGAAGGACGGCATATGTCTAAAAAATCTAAAAGGTAGCTCAACATAACATAATCAAAATATAGATTCTTATAAGAAGAGGTGTGCTTGATTAGTATCAACGATTAGCCAACTAACCAATAACCATAACCTTTAAAAAAGCTTATGTTACGAATTATTTCATGTTGTTCAGATCATAGTGAGTAAATACCAAACTCATTGTCACTCGCCATCTAGTGCACAATGGCAATTCTACAGTAGAAAAGAAAAAGTTTAATCCAAAGACAAAATTAAAACCAAATAATGAGTGTTACCTTTAGTCATTTATAAAAAAGGAGTTGTTTATACGGGTGTCGGAAGTTATCTTTTTTTTAATTTTTTGGAAAAGGAGTGGAAGTTATTCTAAAACAAGCTGATAGGGGCGGAGTTGCAGCTTAAAAATTATAAAAAGGGCGTTACTAGGATTTCGATCACCATTGGTACATTTGTTGGTAAATTTGGTAGTTGACGATGGGAGAGGCACAAGATAGCGGCCGTGAGTGGCCCGCGAAGCCAACATAGCAGCTGGTTAGTGATTCTTTCAAGGTGACATGTTTGCGTGGGTATTCGGTGATTTGAAATTCTAACAATTAATAATTTTAAGCTCGATATGATAATGTTGATTAGTGAAGTTGGATTGATTTAGACGGAGACATGACTTAACTCCATCTCATTCCATTACTCTCTCACTCCCTTCATTCACATCGCATCTCTTTAAAGCTTTACTTTTCCCAAATCATACTTTTATAGATAGTATATAAGAGTATTGCATAGTTAATTTCTTGAGTCTAACGATGTAAAGCATGTCTGAATGTCTTAATAGTATACAATTTGCTGCTATAGTAATCCTATACCTGATTCCAGCAAAAATTTGAAACGAATATATAATCGTATTACAGTTTAAAAAGTAAACACACATATATTAATGTGATCAAAAAGTAGGCCCAATGTTGTAACAAACCTTCGGTCGCGTCATATCTTTATCTCCAAATCAACAATCTAATTGAACCAACCAAAGAAACATTAATTAGTAGTGACTTGCTATTCACATAAAATATACTAATATCAAAGTTAGAAATGATAGAAAGGGTACATTTGAGTTCTCCTTGAAAATATATTCTTCACTAAAGTTCACTTTGTTAATAGTAGTGATACATATGAATACAATTATGCTTTGTTATATGGTTGATGATTACTATATTTTTTAATTACCAAAACAAATTTGACATTTGGAACACCTAGTGCCCACATATCTATATCTTTATATTAATGCAACGAGGTTCCTTCAATTTTCATATTCGAAGACATAGAGATGAACAGTATTGAAATCTTATCTAGCTCATTAATTATACTAACACGACTCCTCACATAGTATTTACGATTATGAATTGATGTTTAGAATATATAGTTGTGGCATGAAAGTTATCAATAATATATTACGATGAATATTATGTATATGTTTATCGATATCTTTACTTATTTGTGACCCGTGCGAATGCACGTATGTAATTTTTTAATATCTGATATTAGTGTAATTATTATTTTGTGACTGATTACTAGCTACTATTACAATGTGGTGTATGTTTGATATGCTGATATAATGGTGTGTGAGATAGTAATAGCGGTTAATAGATATCATATCATATAATGAACATATGTGTGCGAATGTCAAACAAAAAACAATATGAGAATATGGTATATTACCAAATTAGTTGCAAAGGGTTGATGGTACTACAAGAAAAGAGAACTTTACAAAATACAAATTATTGAACACCATTCATTGTTCCTATATGACATTGATTACTACAATATTAGTGTTGATTTGTAGTAAGTATTGAGACTTGTTGTGTCATTGACTATCAATATTTTGAGACCGTCTGGATTGTTAACCCGAGATGCAGCTACGTACAACTGACCGTGTACAAAAACCGGTTCTCTTAGTATTAAACCAACATGAGTCAACGTTTGTCCTTGACTTTTGTTTTATAGTCATTGCATATGAAAGCATTAATGGGAATTGCCTTCGTTGAAACTTGAACGGGCAATCTTGGATCGGTGGGTGACATTGACATTCGGGGATCAACACTTTTGTACCTTTGTTAGGTCCGGTCAGGAGATCTGCCTTCAAATAAACATGGTCTGACTAGCTTTGTAATTATCAACTGAGTTTCCTATTGCGACAAACTCAAGACGAATGTCTATATTTCTATATTACAATCAATTACTCGGTAATCGATTTTTTCAAAGTTCAGGATTATTGGTGAATGTTGCTGGTGATAGCATACCTTTACAATTCCTGATACACGAAACCTAATGCATTCGTTGTTTAAGAAGTTTTCCTTAGGGTTAAGAGATGTGTACATCCGTATTAACGCGAATCCTTATGTTGATACTTGCCGATCTTTTTCATCAGTAAAAGGTTCTATCCATCTCCATTGACATTTACAGAGGCTGCTGTTCTGATCAATACTTCGTTTCTCTAAAAGCGAACCCGACTTGATTGGAAGAGTACAGACGCGTTGCGATAATTGTGCAGTATTTCACTGCCTAGCTCAGTTCACATCCCATCATACTCTGAGAGTATGAACTTCAAGTGCTTTGTAGACCACGTTCCGGAAGCCCAGATCTTGATGGAAGTTTACTTATTGAACTGCATGCTGTTTACATCACTACGAGCTACCTTAGCACGTAAATCTGGTTTCCAAGATGGGTCCCATACAACATTTTTGCTTCTGCGCTCTATTCCGTGACAAAGGAGGTCGAGTGTAATACCATTTGCAATTCAAACATGGATGTGCAGAGAATCCAACTGAATACTGTGCCACAATTGTTATTGAAGTATCGTCCACCTATTGTAGGAGCCTTCGGATATGAACTAGTAATAACACATGTTTTTGGAAATTTCAGAGGCCTCGTACGCAAACTCCTCTCTCATCTTCGCGGCCACAGTCCCCAATGCGTTTCCTCCAATAGGTTGATTTCAGCCGGCGCATGCCTAGCAGTAAGTATCTCACTACATCGGCCAAATTTCCTTGATGTAAATCGTGTCGGCCATGGCCACCTCTAGGTTTCCGATTCCGTTGGGGTAACGCGAGACAAGATCTTAAGCTCTGAGGTTTTAAAATCCATGAGCTCCTCTATAGAGCTAGAATGCAAACTATATCCAATATATCTGCACATAGCGAATGAATTGCCTTCCAGAAAGGACTGAAAATATAAGCTTATATAGTTGCGTCCTATTACCTTCCATTGGATATCATACGTGGTAGAGAAGGTTTTGTCTGACTAGGACATGCTGGCCACACTCAACAACTACCGAGACTGATTGCCAACAAAAACCAAACACCGTCAGCTCCATTATCACTACACGTAGATCTACACAAACAACGCCAAAGTCAGAAAAATACACAGCAGACAACAGCATTAAGTTCGACCTAAAGAGCAGATCAAAGCAAATGTTTGTGAGCGACTAACAGATATAGCGAGAGGGCTCTCTACTTATTCCCAGATGTATGAATCAACTCGGTCTTATAAACAAACTGAGCCAACATACAAACACCAGGAACTTTCGCCTACCCAAGGATTGCTTTACAATGGTTAGTCCATTGTGGGTGTAGTTATCTTCATTTAATAGATTTCGGTACTGAATACCACATTGGTAAATTTTGCATTTTCCGCAGTTGCAAAACTACAATTGAGAGAATAGTTATGTCAAGGCAATAGTTCAGCACTGTTGTGAAAGACCTAGCACCTTGATGTGACGGATCGTGAGATGTCAGTCAGGAGAATATAGATAGAAGATTAGTTTGTCGAGGAAAACTAAAAGTAACAGTAAAGCCACCACAAATGATGTTTACCCATTGCTGCGGTAAGATACACACAAAGTGAAGCTGTATGCCATATCTCTTTGATTCGAGCATTAAACATCTGATGCTGAGGACTCGTGGGCATCGGATTGCAGACTTTGATGCAACCGCGCGCGAGGCGTCTTCCCACAAGAAATATGATCCTCTTTACACTCTTCATAACACCCGAATGTTATCAACCATAAAAAAGAGCAAAGAAGAAAAATAAAGGATAAATGCCATCCACCCTACCGATCGTGCCCCAACAATGCGAGGATGATGTCTATCCTTGTCATATAACCGCAAATGAGTTTCATTAGATGAAGAGCTTGGCTATGTTGTCTTTCAGTTAGTTTGCACGGCATCTACTGTCGCCATGTCTGCATCAGAAGCTCGGCCCACGCAGCGGATCAGTAATAACAATAGGCTCCTAACAAACAAAAATCTCTACCCTTCAGTCTCTGAGGAGGATGCTCTGAAACTAACTCTCTGATGCAGGTCCGCTTGATATTCAATTGATGACGACTCTGGTACGAGTTTCCACGATCGATTGTGTCAATCGCGTTGTTCCCACCAAAGCGTGAGTATAGTCGTATTTACAATGACGCGTCTCTCTTATTCTTTGTTGCTCATCTAAAAGTTATCCGACAATCTGACTCTAAATTACTATCCTCAAAATGCGTATATCTAGCTCTATTCCTTTACTAATTCCACTTCCGGGTTAAAGAAATCACCATAAATTCATCATTGTGATGACCGAATGGACAGAGCATGATACATCAGAAATATGATATAGTGATACTATTATGTAACCTAAGGAATTTATTGTATCATAAAAACTGTTATATACAGCAAACGCTGTGGTTCTGTTTTTTGTCTTCTTAAACGTAACCCTTTAAAATTTCATTCTCTATGGACCGATGATTGATGATTTGTGGCTAGTTATTGACCATTCTCCATGTAGACAAAAAATCGATTGCCACACACTCTCCAAACAACAATGATGTCCAATATTCTATCTTAATTGTTAGGTCGAGGTGGTAGGACGATTGGTGACACAGAAATGCAATATAATCTTATATGAGAATTTCGGAAGAGTACGTTATACCTAGTCACAGGAGACAAATAAGCAAATCCGCTGATATTATTATTGGTCCCATATAATCTAAGTCCTTTCAAGCCGCAATCATGGTGATTTGGAAACTTCTTCCATTTAGCAGTCAGATCTTCTAGGATCCTCAAGTGGCGGCATCTGTCTTGTACTGTCTTTTCACTGTTGACTATAATCAGATGCCTTCATCAATTGTAACCAGCAAGTACAGACACCAAAGCTAAATCCCTATCTTAGTTTGCCATAATCTAATATTTGTCAATCATATGTTGGGGTTTTATGGAGAAAAACAACAAACACTAACAATGAGGAATTCATCATTAATCCATTGGGCCTAACTTGGCCGATTTGGCCGCCTAGCGTCTA
Source organism: Ipomoea purpurea (assembly GCA_009835305.1). Taxonomy (NCBI): domain Eukaryota; kingdom Viridiplantae; phylum Streptophyta; class Magnoliopsida; order Solanales; family Convolvulaceae; genus Ipomoea; species Ipomoea purpurea. Next base: position 12,427 of record VALG01000508.1, read on the forward strand.
AGTTAGTCCAGTTAACTCGTCAAATTTCGATCGAGTTAACCCGATCGCCTCGACCTATTTTTTTGTTATATATGTGTGTGCGTTTGTGTGCGTGCGCGGCATACATATACATAATATGACATATATACATCGTAGACTAGTTTGATACTTTGAATCGTTGGATGATTGAAGTATTTGAGTCTTTCAAATTTGAGTATTTTTAATTTTTAATATTGTTTTAATGTTTTTTTTTTTTAAAATCATTGTTTTGATGTTATGACTTATGAATTATCATTAATTCATTTATTTGGATGTGTTATTTGATTAAATATGTTGAAAACAACTTCATTAAAATTGTCAAACTGCAAGTCTACCATTATTTTTTTGGCGCCCGCCTAGTGCCGCCTAGACCGTCTAGGCGTTAGGCGATGTCCGAGCGCCCGACTAGCGCCTACTGCAACCATGCTTTATATGGCCACAAAGGCAACCGTTTTGTACACATTCTGCTTCGTGGCTGTGCTGATGATGACCCATTTTGATATTTGTTCGGATAAGTGGAAGTGCAACTCACTGATAACTGGGGATCCGAACTCTCAGTCGATCCTTTGGCCTATGTTGGCTGCCGAAGCATCCGTTGAAGCTGAAGGACCTGTTGTCGCTGATCCGGGGGCAATGAGTTCAACTGTTTCTGGCGTTAGACTCATCACCTGCTGCAATAAGGCAGACTCTACATCTGGGGTTATCTGCAGGTGTGAAAGAGAGGCCTTGGATGAAAATTGATTCAGGATTAACGGAAATCAAATGGGACCTTAAGAACAATATGCTAAACTGTTTGAAATACAACAAATGATACACTAGTCGTATAAGTAATTCACCTGTATTTGATGGATAAAAACACTCGCAATAATAATAATAACAGCACTTCTTAAGATGGATGCAATACAGAAATGTTTATTAAAGCTTACCTGAAGAGCATGCTTCTCAGAACTAGAAGCCTCTTCTGTTCCGGAAATTTGATTTCTAGATAAGCTAGCTGACCTTGAAGGCCTTGTTACCAAGCTAACAACATTTAATTCAGCTGCGCTGGTGAATAGGAACTCCTTCCATCATTTAATTTAGTTTTGACAACTTTGATGGGCGATGATTCATTGCATCTATACTATCATTTGGGGCTCTAGCTCTCTCTGCCAAACCTGAAGTGGGAATTGTTTTATTGAGCCAAGCAGAATTGTTAGCAACAATCTGGGTTTCAAGACGACCCTTAATAATGTTGTCCAGAGGAGTAGACAATGCCGAAGAGCTTGGCTGTTAAAATAAAAAGATAATAAAAAACATCTTCCACATATTGTCAAAAAAGAATAAAAAAACCCAGCTGTTGTTTACATTGTCTTTAGAACCAAGAAGACCTAAGAGCATTTGCGTCTTATTGTGATGTTGTGATACAACAACCCATTGTCGTCTGTCAAAGTTGGAGACAGTTGATGGATATTCATAAACTCGTCTAGCTAACGTTGTCTTGCTGATTCCTCACATACCTTGAATTGAGACAACTTCTCGTTGTTTAGATGGATGTTGTATTAGCATCTTCTTTATAATCTCGAACTCATTGTTTTTCTCGACCATTATGTTCTCAGTGTGTGAAGCATTGACATGAGTAATTGGAGATTGGAGAAATCTGAGCTTTTTGTGGAGAGATTGGAGAATGAAGGTGTTTGTTGCAAGAGATGAGTGGTCAGCAGAATTGCAACTTGCCAACTTGCAATATAATTAAATGGGTGATTTGGAAATGGAGAAACGAGGCCATATTCAATAGTAAAATACTACCAATTGGTGCTAAAATTTCTTGGATCAAAATACAGGTTGACGAAAGCCCGCATAAGTGCCTTCACAAAAGCCAATGGTGCTCAAAGTTCGGAAGACCGAGTTTGGAAGCTGGTGTCATGGACCAAGCCTCCTAGTGGATTCGGAAAATCGATGTGGATGGTTCTGCTGACCATTATCTTTGAAAGCAGGAGGTGGTGGAGTAATCCGTGACGAAACAGGTATTTGGAGACATGGCTTTGCATACAATATTGGGCGCTGCTCCCGGTTGGTAGCGGAGGCATGGTCCTTGCTTAAAGGTATACAGCTTGCTGCCCATATGGGTTTCAAGAAAGTTGTTTTCGAAAACAGATTCCACAGAATTACAGAAGTTCATCAACAGCCACATGCCTCCTCTTCGGTAGCCCAGAACATTCTACTGCATGTAGAAGAGAACTGCGTCAGTTTGAAATATGGAGAGTAGAGGTGATATGCGAGAACAGAATGAAGCAGCAGATTGCATGGCAGGTTTGGCAAGAAGCTTGCCCAGGGGCCTTCACTTTTTGCAGAACCACCAGTGGAGGTTCAAAGAATTTTAGATGATTACTTTTGTTTGCCAACATTGCGTGCTGTACAAACTTTTTAGCTGATCTTGGTGTTTTCTTTTGGTTTGTCCTCTCCTAATGAAAAAAAAAATGGGGGATTTTTTTATGTGCCATATGCTGTTAGTTGTCCATGTGCAATTAAACAATTAAACCCACAGACTTTTCATGGGCAAATTATAGCGTGCACCAGAGCGCACAATGCATTGTGCGTTCTGACCCACGTGTCTGTTGTTAACTTATTAAAAAAAAATCATGTTTTCGAATGTACAGAATTGTATAATAGAATATACAAAATTGTATACCTGAAAAACCCAGAAATTGAATAACTGAAAAATTCCAATGTTTTGAATGTACAGAATTATATAATAGAATGCACAAAATTTTATACTTGAAAAATATAGAATTTTATACCTGAAAACACAAAATTTTATAACTGAAAATTCTCCATGTTTTGAATATACAGAATTATGGCCCTGTTTGGTAAAAAATTGGCTATAGACAAATTTTACCTTATTTGACCACTATTAATTGTTTGATTTAGTTAAATTATCAATATTATTGTTTAGTTAATTAGTTTTTTGCAATTCCAAAAAGCTAAAATTCAAAAAGCTACTCCAAGCAACTTTTTCAATAACTTTTTGAGAAAATAAATTATACCAAACAGCTATCAGCTAACAGCTAATTTACTAAACACTTTTCTACAATCAGATAATGTTATCAACTATTTATACCCTCTAATTAACACAATCAGCTAACTGCTAATAATCATTTTACCAAACAGGCCTATATAATAGAATAGAATGCATAGAATTTTATTCTGAAACACATAATTTTATAACTGAATACACATAATTTTTTTTAAAAGGATAAAAATCCCATATTTCGAATTTACACAATTGTATAACAAAATGTACAGAATTTTATAACAAAATACAAAACGACATCATTTTTGGGAGGCGCGGGGTTCACATTGCTATGTGCGCCCTGGTGCACGGTATAACGATTGCTTTTCATGGCTTGTACCGGCATATTATGTTGTGCAACCGTATGCACCATGCACGGTGCATAACGGATGCAAAAACGACGTCGTTTTGCATCAAAACGCCGTCCCTACTTTAAAAAAAATCAGTTTCGATTCCCAGCAACAACATTATGTTTGTTCATTGTTTAGTTCATTCATTTTGAATTTTTAAGTTATGAAATTAGGGATGTGTAGGTATGCAATTCTGGATTTATAGTTATTGAAATTATGGATGTGTAATTATGCATGGTGTAGTTATGCAATTCGATTAACCTCATTGTTGAATTTCAGAAAAAGTCAATTGGAATCTCTCTCAATTTACGCTAATTCAAAAGAAGAGTTGCTCAAGTTTTAGTTTATGGTGTTGGAACAGAACTATTAAACTCATTTAGAGTTTTACTTAATTTTTTTTGACAAATTTTTTCACTTTTAGTCGTTGGTTATTGTGTCATTGTCATATTTTTAGTCAACATTATTCAATATGAGGAATTCACAATTAATCCATTGGGTTTTCTAATTAGGTACCAAAATTCATATATATAGTTCTTTCATACATGTTTGTATAATCGATAGGAGGATAATAGA
>VALG01000510.1:0-14391 GCA_009835305.1 Ipomoea purpurea
TGGGTTACCTCTTAGCCTTAATTAATTCCTTGGGCTATGAAGGATCTTTCTTTAAGCTTTTCTTGATTTCTTGATTTCTCCTAGGGAATTCTTGGAACTCTTTGGGGTGGAGAGATTATTGTGGTGGGAATTCTAGGTGCCTCCTAAGTTCCCTATTTATATATTTAAGACTCCTAATTAGGGCCTGAATGATATGGGTTTACTAATTCTATCCTTATAGGTTAAAGCGGATCCATATGATCCTAATAAATCTGAATAGTAAAAGGCCTACTTCCTTTATTTCCTAATAGATAACTAGGTCTAGGATTCCTAATTAGGATCTGAATAGAAAGGTTTACTTCTTTATTTAATAGGCTTAGCCCTCTAATTTAGGCAAGGGTCCACGGTTCATGGTGGGCCATATTAATTAATTAAAGGAAACTAACATAATTAATTTTCCATTATTATATAGGGGAGATTACATTAATATAATCCAGGATTGAAGCCGAACACGGGGGTGTTACATTATGAGCCCTTTAAATTGGCAAAGTTTCATCAAGAAGTCAGGGGGGTTGGCCGCAGAAGACTTCACAAGCCAACATGTCTGGTTAAATTGGGGATGGAGGCTACAACACGGAGTCAGAAAGTTCTCGGGGTAAAGTTTTGGGTACGAATATAGCAGAGGAGAGATTCCCTTTCTACGATCACGGCACCGCAGAGATGTAATGGCTGGTGGCGAGGAGTTACAGTGCGTGGCCCATCTTTGGAGAGAGGATTAACTGTGAGGTCCGAATGGGAAATCAACACAGTGTTTGGATGGACAATCGTTAACCCCGCACCGCTGTATGACTAGGATGCTTGCTCACTGAACTCCCCTGATGCTTACTGCACGGTGATAGATTATTGGATAGAAACCGGGGGTGAAATGGAAAAATACAACATCTGTTACCCCAAGAGCATGGAGCGGCCTGGCAGTTTATTTTGGCGGATGACTTTTGAGAGGGACGTTACACGGCTGGGGGGCCGGACGAAAATGGCGCTTCTCGGTTAAGTCAGTGTACGATATGATTGGTGGACAACGAGGAGACCCAACCGGATACAGATTGGCGTATCATTTGGAAGCTACGCTTACTTGGGAGAATTCTTTCTTCCTCTGGCTCGTTAAGCATGGGAGGGTCCTTACCAATGTCGAACCGGTACGTCGTAAACTAACTCTTGATGCTTGTTGTTTTCGTTGTGCAGGTCAGGTAGAGAATCTAAACCATCTATTTCGAGAATGCCACGCAGCGATGCAAATATGGAGGATTGTTCTACAAGCCGGCTAGAGGGTTAATCTGCGCTGCTGAACTGGGAGGACTGGCTCGCCATAAACCTGAGGGGCACGAAGGCAAGTTTCGACGAGGGGTGGCCGGAGCGATTCATTATCCGCCTCTGGTGGCTGTGGCGTTGGAGGAATTGGCCGGAGCTATTCAACAATAGGGCGATGGCATCTGCAAAAGATGACGTGGATTTAAGCGTTATGAGGCGGAGGTAGGAGCTGCTTTCGCTAAAACCAGGAACAGCGAGAGACTCCACGCAAGCTAGTGTGGCACCTGTGGCGTGGGAGAAACACCTACTGGTTGGTACAAGCTGAATGTCGACGGATGTCGGAAAGGAAGCAGAGTCGGGTTGTTGCGGTGCCTCAAGAATGCGAACGGAGATGGTGCGGAGGTTACACATATAATATTGGAAGGTGTAATGCGGAGGAGGCTGAAGCATGGGCAGTGCTGCAAGGAATCCGTTTAGCTAAACACCTGGGGACCAGGAGGCTGACATATGAGGGTGACTCTAAAGACACTATTGACGTTCTAAGGGAAAATCTTCATGAGAATATTCATTGTATAATATTATCCGTCGCTGCTTAAGGAGTAGCTCAGGGCCTTGATGAGGTGGTCTACATGCACACATACAGGGAGCAAAATAAGTTGGCCGATAAGATGGCGACGGACGCGCTACAACACCAGATCGGGCTCCATATTATTATGGAACCGCCTCCGGCCCTTATGGGATTACATTGGTAAAGATCAAATCGGTGCTAGGGTCATGCGCAGAACCTATTGAGCAAGGAAGCGTGACAATAGATTTCTCTAGTTTTTTGGGTATCCCCTCCTTCTGAACAAAAAAAAAAAACCTATAGGTGTATGATAATAATGATATAATTATGAAAGTTTTAGAATTAAATAATAACGGTATAAGGGTATTTTTAGTCTAACAATAATGTAGTAGGGATAATTTTGTCTATTACAAATTGAAGTTTACAACATTTAATAAAACAATATATACCTTTATTAACATACAAATGTAAATATTTAACATAAATGTGCGTTTACTTAATGGGTATAGCTCTTAACTTCAAACTTGGTGGTTAAGGGTTTGAACCTCACTAGATACATTTAAGTATATTGCATATATTTATTATATATAAAAAAATAAAAAAATATTTTAACCGAACCGAACCGAACCGATCGGGTTACCCAAACCGAGTACCAATCGATACTTCGGTTCGGTTCGGTTCGGTTCGGTTACTTTCAAAGAATGGTACTTTCAATGGATTGATCACAAGAATCAAACAAGGGAAAAGTGGATCAAAAGACCGAAGAGTTGTAATTCCCAATGAATTCGGCGACAGTTTAGTATTTTGATCATATCTCATGCTAGGAATGTCCGATTCAGGTGATTCATGCGCCATTTGAAAGAAGACTCGAAGGGCTACAACCTATGACTCAGCAGAAAACTCGTCGAAAATTTCCAGTAAATTTTAACTTACACAGATTGGCGAGAGTTTAGTATTTTGATCATATCTCATGCTAGGAATGTCCGATTGAGGTGATTCTTGTGCCATTGGAAAGAAGACTTGATGGGATACAACTCTTATGAAGACATCAAAGTCTAGATAATAAGAGAAAAGGGTAAAAATAAGCTTACAAACCATACTTATTGTACTGGGTGCGATTTTTAGAAATTTCCTACTCATAATGGCTGTGATTTCAAGGGGTGAAGATTCCAAAATTAAAGATTGCTTTAGTAATCCAAATCCAATTCGGCAATTTCCTAATTAATTTAGGAAAATTCCAATTCCGCCCCAACTTTGTACCTACTATAAAATCTCACTTTCCTCAAATCTATGAAGAATTAGTGGTAGTTTAGAGTAAATAATTAGAATAGATAGAATTCATAGTTTAGAGATTTTTAGAGTTCATTGGAGACAAAAAAAGAGAGAAATCAAGAGCCACAAGTTGTCTTGGGAAGCAAGAAGAAGACTAGGGAGATTTGAGAAAATCGTCTGGTTAATTCTTGTACTCTTTTGATGATTTGTAATTCTTTATTTATATTTTCTATGTATAATTTTGTCATTCTTGGCAAAATTCCTTAGGGATTGTTGGGTGAATTTTTTTATGAACCTATGTGCCTAGTTCGTTAATTTCTTAATATATTTATGTTTGGTTTTATGATTTGTGATGCAATCTTGTTTTAACCTGTTGTTGTTGGTAATTAAAGGCCTAAATTACTAGCTTCACAGCCTTGTTTGTGTCACGAATGGGAGTTGGGCATAAATTAGGGCACACATGATTGTACCTAATTGTTGGACCTTGGGAAATGAGAACTTATTAGGGGAAGTTTATTATATATTGTTGCTCATCGGGAGATGGTAGTAATTAAGAATAATTGAGTGCTGACCTTCGATCTTATTGGGTGTTTATGCTACGGGAGTGGAAATTACTAGGAATAGAGATTACGGGAGTAATTCCATTCCACCTTGCATTCCAACACAAGTCTTAATCCCAAACCAAATATTACAAACGATAATTGGCAGTAGGTGATTAAACATTGTGATCCCAAGAATCCTGTTTTCCTCTTTTGTTCCCAAAACCTTGTTATTTATTTTATTCTGCTTGTTATTTTCTGTGATTACCCAACCTTCAAGTTTCGTTCGGACTAGTTTCATATGAGTAACCTGGTAGCTAGTGCTTAATACTCCATCTCCATGTGGTTCGACAATCCGAATACTCCGGGTATTATTTGTTTTGGATGATATATGGAGCACCCGTTCTTGGGAAGGTATCCAGTTGTGTTTTCCTGATGACAACTGTAGGAGTCGAATATTGTGACCACTCGACACAAAGAGGTCGCTGATTCTACTGATTCACCAGGTAACCGTCTTCATACCTTGGATTTTCTAAATCTAGAAGAAAGTTGAGATTTATTTTCCAAAAGCTTTCCTGGAATACAAAGTTTGCCATTTGAACTTGAAACAATCGGGAGGCACGTTGTTGATAAATGCCATGGGTTACCACTGGCGATTGTTGTAGTTGCAGGAGTTTTATCAAAACTCAACAAAACTGTTGAGGAATGGCACAATTTTGAAATCCAAACAAATTCACTAGATGTAACTACAGATGTTAGTGAGCAGTGTTCAAGAATACTCACCCTTAAGTACAACTACTTGGCACTGAATACTCACCATGATGATGATGTTGATGATCGAGAGGTCGGTCTCAACAACATCTTCGTAAATCTTCTCCGTCTAATGAACCCACCAGGGTTTCTGTCTGTTGAAATTCTTGCGAATTGACTACTGCAACCGATTCCAGTACTGACCATTACCTTGTCCTACGTAACTGCCACTTCTTGAAATTAAAGAAATTAAACACATTCTCCGCTGTTGTCCCCAGCTCTACAAGTATGGGAGGCAGTTATGCCAGGAATGATCCGATCGAACCAAGAGAAGGCATTTGTAGATTGGCTCGATGCAGGCATCAGGGGTTTCAACAACAAAAACCGACAACACAAAAATAGCGTTTTGTTCGCAGTAACACTATGATGGCTATGGAAGTGGAGAAACGATAGAATTTTTAGTAACAAAACAGTAGGAATACACCACAAAAGCTACTGGGTGCAAGTGCAAACACAATAAATTAACAAGGCCTTTGAGAGGGAGAATATTGCAGGTGTTCGGACATCCTCAAAAAGATGGAATCTGATCATGTGGACCAAACCTCCCAAGGGGTGGATCAAAGTAAACATAGATGGCAGCCACAACCCAAGCACAGGCCGAGCAGGTTGTGGAAGGCTAGCAAGAAATGAGAAAGGGGTCTGGGTTGCAGGCTCTGTTCATGGAATTGGCTCTTGCTCTGCTGAAACTGCCGAAGCTTGGGCTCTGCTTAGAGGTATCAACTCGCTCAGTCACTCGTAATGTCAGTAATGTCAAAGTATGCTTCAAAAGCGACTCAAAAAGGATTGTTAATGCTATCTCCCATGGGGCAGCAGTGGAAGATGTCGCTAGCAATATTCTCCATGCATGCAGGAAAGAATTGGTGAAATTATCTGCTTGGAATTTAAGCTTTTTGCCCAGAGATCAGAACCGTGCTGCGGACCTACTAGCAAAGAAAGGCGCTGGTCATAAAGGAACTATAATCCTACAGTCTATCCCTGAGGAAATTGGACAACTCCTGGAAGAAGACAAGGTCGGTGTGTCCATTTGGTCACAAGTAGATGTACCTGATATGTAACTTCTGGTCGCCCCTTCCTTTTAGATCTAAAAAAAATTAAGTATTAGACACAAGTAGGAATTGTATGTCAATTAGGCTTTAAGCGCTGACATATGTATATTATATTTATAGATTATATTTTAGGTACACATCTACGTAAATATATATATTAGTTTAAGAAATAGTTATTGTATTAAACTAGTATTTTTATTCGTGCGATGCACGAAATGGAATTGTTGTAATATATTAAGAATATTTAAATCGATATATAATTATTTAAGAGTTAATTTCGCCAGAGGTCGCCTTTTCTTGACAATTCTAAATTTAATTCTAGACTATAGTTATTAATTATTACGATTTATCCAATGTTATAATTCTTACGTTAATATTCTTACATTATTATTAACATTTAATTATCTTTTAGATATTATTATTATTACTACTTATTTATTATTATTATTAGTTTCTTTTCAACTTATATAATGACTGTGAGACACAATAATAATATAACCATAATTAAATATTATTGTATTGTATTCCGTGAGTCACAATAATAATATAACAATAATTAAAAATTCTTCAATTCTATATTCTTTAGGATTTCAATTACCATCATTAATTATTCCCTAATTTACCATAATTAAATAATTGACCAATTTATAAAGACAGATTATTAAATAATGCACATGACAATTTTTAAAATTAAAATTTAAAAAATTCATTAATAAAACGTAAGGTTCTCATAGGTTTTTCTTAGAAACTATTTAATAAAGCATTTGTTTTAGAAATTGGTGAGCCAAATCGCCTACGGCAGTTTGCGGTGGATAGATCTCGAAAAAATACGCGATTTCAAAAAAAGAATTTCCAAAACGGAAAACCGAGTCAAAAGTTATGCCTTGCCGAACTTTTGAAACTTTACAAAATTAAAAAAAATTAAAAAAAAATATAATAATAATAATCGCGGGTTCAGCCCGTGAGGCGGCTACGGAAAAGGCCGATTCAGGCCATTCTCGTCGGGCGCGATTTTTGCAACACTGATATATAGTATATGTTGGTCCAGGTAATATTAGAACGAGGGGGGGGGGTGAATAGACTCTTCTTGATTTTTAGCAGATAGCAACCTTTCGGGTTATAAGCGCAGCGGATAGATTAAGTTGATTTTAGATGCTTTGCACAATTTGAAGTTTTAAGATAACATTCGGTTTGGAATGGATGATACTGCAATGCTAGAAAGTAAATCACGAAAGTAAAAAGATAGAGAGACGAGAGTTTTTATAGTGGTTCGGCTAACTTTGCCTACTCCAACTCTTCTTCCACAACTTTATGGAAGGTTTTCACTATCACTCGTTAGTAAAAAATACACAAAAGCTTCCTTGATCACTAAGCCGGACAGCATCCTGTAGGTTTTTCAACTCCACGAGTTTACTCCGCCTCTATCAACGTCTTCTTCAGAGTTGAGGTTGGTAGAAAATAATGTCTTGTTTCTCCAACGCGGTGAAGTCTTGACTGAATGATGGATGATTGCGCTATCGTACAAGATGCAAGACTTCTTCAAGTGGAAGATGAGATTTGATGAACTTCGTTAAAAATCTTCACGCCTTAAAAACTGGTTCCACAAAGCTTGGTAAGAAAGTGATCTTGTACAAGAGCTTTTGCTTGAGTATATTGATCTAGTGAAAAGAACCAGCACCTTCTAAGTTGATGAAGGTGGTATTTATAGGTGTGGAAAATTTTCATCCGTTGGAGGGGAGATGAAATTTCAAACCTATTATCCAGTGGGTAAGGACCGGGGAGCTTGCTGCATTAAATGCTCCATTAATGCGGTTTGTACCATGTAGCCGTTGGAGACATGAACAACCTTAGGGTTTTTGTCCTTTAGCTTCTAAAGGATAGTACAACTACATTTAATGCTCCTGGGTATATGTGTCCCACACATTAAGGACCTTTTTGTCCCTATGATGGTTAATCAACTCAGACAGTAGAGACATTCTTCTCGTTATTGATGAATCTTCATAAAGGTTACTGTTTTGTCGAGATGGTTGATAACCTGAGGTGATCTTTGGTTGTTGAAGCCTTTGATTTCGTGCTCTTTGTCTCTTTTCGCTTTGATAGACCCAACTAAGAAACATAACTCGTTTTCGTGTTTGTCTAGCTTAACACGAATTACAAAATTATTTATGGCAACTTTCATCTAGAACGAAAGCAGCGATGAAAATAACGAAACTTAGGGGTCTACATTCTAAGTTACATTGGTATCATCAAAATCCTAATACAAGAGTTCCTAACAATTTCCCCCTTTTTGATGATGCCAAAACCTATACTCTTCTCATAAGGCTGGTAAATGTCCCATAAAGGATTCTTTATTTCAAAATAGCCAATATCGAGAGTTTACAAGTCATTTCTAAAGACAATACAAATTGCTGACAAGTTACTAACAAGAAACTTGGACAAAAGACATGAAAGATGTAACAACGAAGAATTCATATATATATAAAAAGACTTACAAAAAGTTTAAGGAGAGCAGAATGTAAAGCATTTTACATTTCTAACAGTTTCACCTTCTGCAGCTTAGCCTCCTTTCGTTCACGGTTGTTTCTTTCTCTTTGCTCCTTGAGCATTCTGTCATAGTCAATTTCGTTATTGATATGATCTCTGAAAAACCTTGATTGGGTTCTCCTTGACTAGATCTTCATATTTTCCTTTGATATTGAGGATTATATAGTTGTTGTAAGCCTCGAGAATGTTTTCTCCTTCTACAATGCCTAATTTCCACCACGAAATGAGCTCGAAGGATTGCATTCCTTCTGTGTAGCTCTTTCCAGATTCGGTGTGAACTTTAAAAGCTGCATTGTACATGACTCCTGGTTCAGATTTCTTGGTCACTTTCGTGACATCTTTGATCAGCTCCTTTTGCTCGTTCTCTTTCCCAAGTCCGTGCTCTCTGTCTAGTGCTTCCTTTTCATGCTTGTCCCATAAGTATCTGATAGTTCTCTTGATCCTTTCGTTTTTGAGAGCTTATGTGGTCCTGTCTTGTATGGTTATCTTTCGTCTTCATCCAGGTAGGAACATTGCATCCTTCAAAGCGTTTTTCGCTTCCTTCTTCATAAGGCTTAAATTCAACAAAATTTCCCACACCATCCATTGTTACAGTTCTATCTCTCATAAGCTTTTGCCTGAGGTTCTTCTTTTATCTCTTAGAGATTCCACTAAATTTAAATTTAGATTCAGAATCGAAAGATTGGCGAGGTTTCATCCAGTGATGTCTGGATTGTGAAGGTTGGTGATCACGAGACAAGTGATGTCTTTGATTGTGAAGGTTGGTGATCACGAGACGAGTGATGTCTTGATTGTGAAGGTTGGTGATCATGGAGACTTGGAAACTGTAGGCAGAGACTTCATGCTTCTTCTATCAGAGTCTCTTTGTACATCCCTATGATGATCATCATCCTTATCATCAGGATTCCTCTTTTCCCCCTTTTTGGCATCATCACACACGTAGTAGGAGTTGGGGGGGGGGACAATTTGTTAACAGCAATCAAAATGTCTTGCACATACCAAGAACTTTGAGCAAATATTGACCCATTTGATAGGAGTTATCATGTGCAGTCTCAATCTTTGTACATGCTAAGTCAACTCTCTCTTTGAGACTGTAATGAGATTACATGATTTCATGCTGTTGACGTGCCACCTTGTTCACAGTAGTTTGAAGCTCATGAAGTTCTTTCGCCAGTTGAGCTTTATAAGATCTTTTCAGTTGAGCTGACGATTGTGATTGAGATTGAGCTTGAGCAGCCATAAGTTGGTCTACTTTCTTGGATAATTCGTCCAAGGTTTGGGAATCCTTGCGGCGAAGGGACAACTATTCTTGGTGAATAACTTCGGCGGTATGAACTGTGCCCATCATTAGGTGCATGATGCGACGTGGAGACACTGGTGGGGAATCGGCTTCAATGTTGGTGGGTGAAGTATCCATTGGTTCTTCTCGAGGTGGTGCATCCTTTTTGCCACCACTGGCTGAGCTGATAAGAATAGGTGAGCATCAAGTTTTCCCTCATGTATTGTAACATTTTCTCTCTCGATAGGTGATTCGTCCATGTGATCAATATGAGGGACGATAGCACGAGATAGATCTTCAAGAGGTGTAGTTGAAGTTTCTTCAGTAGGAGGAATTCGAATCCGAGGGGAGGTTTCAAGCAATCCTCTTGCTATTGAGATCTCAGGCCTGGTTGTCATCACTTTTTTGAGGATGAATGTTGAGATGAAGTTGTTTCGGGTAATGGGTCATCATAGTTCGGGTTGACTAAGATAGGAGATTCACTATCATAGTTCCGGTTACCCTTATTATTGTCATCATCATCATTGCCTGAGTTATCATCATCTTCATCATCATTGCCAGCATCATCTTCATCATCATCATCATCATCTTCATCATCAGCATCTTCAGCATGGTCATCATCTTCTTCTTCCTGGTTCTGTTCATCTTCGGGATCAATTTCCCTTCCTGTCATCATCTTTCAATCCACTGACATTGCATCCGGGATCATTTTGATAAGTTCGTTCCAATTCGGTCTTGATTTTGGATAAGAGTAGTGCATATCGAAGTTCCTTCATTTCTTCAATGAAGGCTGGATCTAGAGGCGGCTTGTTGAGCTCAATGCAAATGGTGCCTTTTTCTTTCCCGAGAGTGCGATTGGTCACTTTGTAGGAGTACACACGTCTGATTGTTTTCAAGACGCAATGCTTCATAAACATCTTTCGTGTCGATCCACTCTAAGGCAAATTTTTCCCTTATCCTTCATTACTTCAAATGTTTCAAGAAAAATTTGTAATGGAGATGTGTGCCACTTTTGCCATTGCATAACCCTATTGAAGTAATTCTCAATACATTCCCAAAGCAGTTGATCCTTTGATGGAGGGATTGGTGCAGCGTCTAGTACTGTCACAATTGCTTTCGGATCAGCACTTTCACCTAACAAACATTCATCCTCAACTACCGATGCAGGTTCTTGTGTCAGAATATTCGGTACCTGCTCTGCAAGGGTAGGTTCTTGTGGAAGAGAACTTTTCGATGGGAAAAACATCGGCAGCAATCGGTTAGCAATCACTTCTTTTGTTCCTTCTGGCAAGCTAGGTTCTTGTGGGAGACTTAAGTGATTAAGCCTCCATTTCCATAACAGCAGGTTCTTGTGTCGAACATGGAGATTGTCGCTCTGCTGAGATGGGTTCTTGTGGATGGAGGGTTTTCGGAGGGCTTGCGTCTGAGGAAGATCTTGCTTTCCTTTTCTTAGAAGCTTTCGACTTATCTTCCCCCTGAGAAGAGTCTTCTTTCGCCATTTCATCCAACTTCGACTTATCTTCCCCCAGAGAAATGCTTCTTTCGTCATTTCATCCAATTTCGATGAAGGAGGGGGAACAGATTTTCCTTTTACAGGATAGCGAAATCGTGCTATTGATTTTTTTCCGAGAGAGGAGAGAGCGATATTGTCATCATCATCCGAAGAATCCTCCACAATGACTGGATTCTTTGATGAGCAGGTGGTGTTTGAGTCGTCCTTTCGTCTGGAAGCTTTGTTGTGGACTTTGGTGGTGTAGAGATCGGTTGCTCTTCAGTACTCCTTTCGTCTTGACATGAGACGAACTCTTTTCTTTCCTTCGTCGTTTGGACTTTGGTTGGCATCTTTTGAATCTTTCGCCTTCCTAGACTTTCGTTTAGATTTGACCAATTCCAAGGGTATTTCCAACTCCAACGCTTTCTGCTTGTCGTACCCCATGGGCTTATACTTCATGTGGCACGCCTTTGGTCCAAGCCTAACTCCTGCTCTTAGGGGGATATTCTTCGTGGTAAGGAGATGACTTACCAAAAATCCGAATCCCATCTTCTTTGAGATATCTCCAGGACATGTTCTACCATGCGTAATGACATGGAGAAGGTTGTTGAAGATGACCTTTGACCAATCAACTTGTATTCATCAAGAAATACGTGCAACATTTTAAACTTATCCTTCGTCACGTCGTCTGTGCCCGACGTCTTGTGCTCTACACATCTTGTTAAAGATATCTACTGTGAACTTGTAGTCCAAACGGAACCATTTCTTCTTTAGTGGAAACGAAATTTCAGAGGGAGGTTGGTTATTTTTGATAAATCCATAGAAGTCATTCTGATCATAGTAGTAGATAGAAAGCGAAGTTCCGACTTGTATGACTCATCTCATTGAGGAAATTCGAAGACTGTTTGAATATCCTCCGATGTGATTGTCACATCAGCTCTGTTGACTCTGGAAGATATGGTAAGTCCATCCAGGGATACATGTGCATTCAAATAGAACTGGGCAACATCTGTGGGAAACCAAAAAGTATAGAGATGAACTGCAAATTTGTACAAACCGGTTTCTTTTAGGAGGGTGATGACTTTTTCACCAAAGCTTCGATCGATGACGTAATCTAAGAAACCATGCACATCCCACATACTGCCACCAGCGATGAAGGGAAGTCCATGACTCAATGAAGCTGGTGTCGTCTGTTGGGAAGGTGGGTATCTCCATTGTATGGTGCTTCAGGTTCGACGTCTGAGGGGGTGGTTTTTAGATTTCTTAGCCATTTGAGAGAACTTTGAGAGAATTTTGGTGAGAGGATGGATTTGAGGGTGAGGATGAAGGAAAAAGGTGAAAGATGGTAGAATGAGGGTTTATGTAGGGTTTACGTGGGTCAAAGGTATAGGTAAAGTCGGGTGACCCGTGTGAGTTGTGGGTGGTTTGAATTTTGAAATTCAATTGGTTCCAATTCCACTAAAGGGGTAACTGATCTGGTGATAAAGATATGATAAGATCATTTATAGATCAGTTTTTGACCATTCTTCATTAAAGTGGAGGAGGAAAACCACTTGAGTGCCTTTAGGTGCATTTAAATGGAGGTCAGATCAACTGACAGAGATCATGGGGTAGTGGACCTGTACACCCCGAAATTTTGAGACTTTTAAAACTTATATAATGAATGTAATTCCTCATTAAATCCCAAAATCAAGCATAAGAGTATGGGGTGCTATGTCACACCTGAGCTTAGAGAACTCAGGTGCACAGGCTAACTAACTAAAATCCTCAAATAATGTCAATACATAATCGTGCACGCAGTCCGAAAGAGAACTAGCTATTCTACGCCTCGGATCTCTAGCGCGCCGCTGGGATCGTACTCATCTGTTCCTGAAAGCCAATATAATCTGTTCAACGAGAGATGCTAGTAACCCAATCCAATGCATTGAAATACAATATAGGTTATATATATAGATATACAGCGAAGATATATATACTTAGGAAGACTCTAGCTTTAAAACCGGAAATAGACTTAGCAGGTAGAGGACAAGCACATCAAACAATAATAAACAATTAAGTAGAGCTAACATCATAAGGAATACGCATCTGAGGTCACATAACCCTTTGAGAACCGCTGAAGACTCAACGTCAAACCACGATCCGACACACCGCTGACGCGCACAGTCGATGGACTGTGATCCCCTTTACAAGGGGGGACTTATGACCCTAAACATCGTTGATGCGTACAGTCGGTGGACCGTAGCAGATCAAGCCCGACACACCGCTGAACTAAACTCAGTTGGTGGGCGAAGATCCTCGGAGACTACGGCCCTACACACCGCTGCCCCATCACTCGGTGGATCGCAGCCAGCCGTAGCCCTACACACGCCTGGCGTGTCCAGGTCAGTGGGTCATAGGACCGAGGCCCATGTTGGACCGCAGCCCAAGAAGTGAATCAATTCGGCCTTTAGAACTTCTGAGCCTTAGCTCAGCAACAATCCATTTTGGCCTTCAGCCACTTCCGAACCTTTAGTCCGGGAACAATCCATTTGGCCTTCAGCCGACTTCCGAACCCTTAGTCCGGGAATCACCCAATTGGCCTGTAACCAAAATGGGGGATCATGCAACACATAACACATAGGAGGCACGTAGTAGCCATATTGGGAGGGGAAAGACATATAAATAAACTTACGTGTGATCATTCACATACTAAGAATAGTCCTAAGGGTTCGTACAACTTCCACCTAGGTCAACGGGTTACCAATTCAACTAGCATGCAAACCCTAAGACTCATTTAACCTACAAATGGTACCCGAAATATAAAACTAGACTCAAGCACGACAAACGGGGTCCGTTGGGACACCATGAGGAGCGGGGAACATCAAACGGTTGCCAAAGACCCGGGGTGGGGTACGGACCAGCGGGTAGCCGGGGTGGGGGTCACCCGTCGGCTGCCCGCCGGAGGGCACTGTTCCGGGCAGCGGGGTTGTCGGCGGGCGGGCTGCCCCCGATGGCCCGATGGCTGCCCGCTTCAGGGAGGTGTCCTTCGGGCAGCGGGTTCCCCTACCCCCACCTACCCCCCACTAACTCTTTTTCATATATTCGTCTCGGGAACCTTAGTGGAACCTGAAACCATGCTTAGACACTTTTAAACCCAAATAACGACACCACGTAGGCAATTAACAGATCAAAAGCAAGAATCACGTAGGACTCACCCTATTACGACTTCTAAATATAAACAACACCTGAACATGCGAATTCCCACCCAAATATATTAAGATCATCATAATACAAATTCCCAATCCAACCTAGGGCTCTAATCCCACGTAAATCATCAAGATCATATGTTATCTTTAACATCAAGAAATATCAAGATTCGTCAAGAATCATCACATCAAAATCAAGAACTTCTTTTCAACATCAAGATTATCAAGAATGCACATAAATCATCTTATCAATCATCAAGAATAATATCACAATTAATCATAGAGGAATTCAACAAGACACGAGAATATAGAGGGAGGCCAAAGATTAGGCTTAATATGTAATAGGGTTTAGGATGATATTAGGTAATAAAA